>BQNB010000717.1:82441-156169 GCA_026074375.1 Tanacetum coccineum | reverse complement strand
TATACTTAACATGACATAATCTACGAGCTAAGACCTATTACAACTTGGAAGTGACCGACACTTTTTGTGTTTCCAACAGGTAATAGTCTTCATACTACCTTACTTTGTGTTTTGCCTCAACGGAATATTAAATAGACGGCGGGTTCGTGTAATCTGTTCATGACTTAGGTAATAATTACATAGATCATCACAAGTGTGATAATGCAACAACACTAGGAGAAGCAATCTAAGGAGTAATACATGATTAAATGAATATAATCTTTTTATTATATTGTTATCACTATTAGCGTAGTTTATTATTTAGTTTAATAGCTAAAACCAACCAAATCTCTCAAACATATGATTTACTGCTTTCTTAACAATATAAAAATACAAAAATAATATTCTCTCAACCCCTAGAATTCTGTAGACCGTGATCAATCCTTCCCAACCTATTCCCCTAGAGAACGATAACAACTCCTGAGTCTTGCCTATACTACTACTACAACGGTTAGGTACTCAGCCTAGGGAGTTGTAAAACTTCTTGTAGAAGTCCCTTATGACAACCGCACCACCTTTTAATATTAAAAAACCCACGATGGGCGGTATACATGTCTTGGTACGACACATACCACTTCATTTACCTCTCTCTTAAACAAACAAAACATATATCACTTTCATTTTTACACAGGTTAAGCGAAATAACAAAAGATGCTAGTATTTAACATTATCAGTGGTTTGGTTCTGACATGCGAGTGCTGGACCAAATAAAGGTATATCAGACCTGGCATGGCTACAAACACGTTGTCGTGCTGCCCCACCAAGATTTGGGTCAGTTTCAGCCTTCACGATCCACCAACTTATTATGGTTACAAAGTTATAAATGCATGAACATAATAATATCTTCTTCGCCAACAATAAATGCAAAATGGGATCGGAAACATGAATGTGATACAAATAATCACCCATGCTAATATAACACACTGATACAGTAATATGTATGTTAGCAAATGATCCAACAACCAATTAGAGTTGCAACACAAACTCATCACAAACCACGCCAACATAAGATATTTACATCAACTAGCCTAAAAAGAGATGTGGAAGCTGCAAATACGGTGTCGCAATGCCCTGCCAAGCCACATGTCTCTTTCATACGCCACACAAAGGGTAATCAAATTGATTAGGTGTCATTTTATACACTTTTTCAAGGTCATTTAACCCCTTAAATCATACAAATATGCTCAAAATACGTGCTTAATCATTTCTTTTTATATTTTTAGCACTTAGATGACATTTGGAGGAAATATATGTGACTTGGGCTCATTTAGAGAAGAAAAGGATGATATTACAACTCTACACCAAATTCAATGAAGAAAAGCCATACAGCAGCTGGATTGGCGTCACAAAACACTCTAACGGCGTCAGGACGTCAAAGAGATGGCATCTGGATTTTTGGAGATGACATATGAAGTAGCCAACTTAAAGAAACCCTAAGAAGAGGCGTCATAAAACACTGTAACAGCATCAGGACGCCAAAGAGATGGCGTCTGGATTTCTAGATACGGCGTCTGAAGTAGCCGACTTAAAGAAACCTTAAGAAGATTCGGCGTGGAGACGGTGTCACAACTTACAAGAGACGTCATCCCGCCTATTTTACTATATATACAAACTCTTATTTAGGTTTTATAATGTGGCACTCGGGAGTCATATTTAGAGTACGATTATAATTAGATTTTCGGTCGATTTTAGGGTTCTTAAACCCTCTTGTGTCCACCTTAACTCCGTGTTTTAATCAAGTGAAGATCTTCTATCCCTTTAATCTTTCAATATGTCTTATTGTTTAATTAATTGTTTTTCTTCACTTTCCTTTAACATGTTAGGCTAGATTTATTAGTGTTTGCTTATGATTGCATGAAACTTAGTTTGTAAATCCTTTTAATATTGCTTCTTGTTGATGAGTGTGCGTGTTAGGCTCTAGAAAACTAGCTTCTTAATTGCTTGCGAAGACGTCTAGAGAAACATGATTGTGTAAAAATGATACCATCACAACAGTTTTCATACTACCTTGCCCGAATATGATTAATCACCTTTTAAGTGTTTGAATACGTGTAATGTACTCTTAGGGGCCTTGTAATTGTGTTCAAACTACCTTACTTGTGCATTGCTTTAACAGAATATTACATAGACGGCGGGTTCGTGTAATTCGTTCATGAATTAGGAAATACTTACACATTACATCACAAATGTGACAAAGAAATAGGATTAGGAAGAGCAAACTAAGGAGTAATGTATGATTAAGTGAACATGTTTTTTTTACCTATACGAGTTTCCACAAGTAGATTAGATTTAAATTAGATTAGTAGTTAAATAGCTTAAAACCAAACCCATTCAAACCAAAGATTTTACTTGTTTCTTAAAATATAAAAATACAAAAATAATATTCTTTCACCCCTTAGACCTTAGTTACATTCTTTTCGAGCCTTCCCAACACTATTCCCCATATGAACGATAAATTAAACCCCCGAGTCTTGCCTATACTACAATACAACGATTAGGTGCACTGCCTAGGGGGTTGTAAAACTTCTTGTGATACAACAAACACACATCAAGTTTTAGGCGCCACTGCCTAGGGAGTAGTTTAGGTTTCGAATTTTATTTACCTTAGGTCTACTCATGAGATTTCTATCATGTGAGATTTTTTTTCCTTTTAATAGCTTTCTCTTAGTCTATCTTTTTCTTTGTTCCCTTTGTTTGTAAATATTTTTCTTTGACCACCATGAAAATTAGAAATCTTATCCACACTCTAAGAGATTATTCTCGACCTAGCCACAAGGGCAATCGAAACACCATTGAGCTCCCCGATGGGAACAATGTGGTGCCCTTATGATCCGACACCATCCGGTTGGTGCAAAACGGATGCTCATTCCTCGGACTTTGAACAATGGATTGAAACTAACATCTTAAGGATTTTGTAAAACTTATGGACTCACTTGACCTTGATGTTACAAATAGGGAAAGGACGCGCCTGTGTTTATTTTAATTTTCCCTTTGCGATTAAGCAAGAAATTGGCTTGAATGTATTCCAACGGGATTCATCTCCACTTGGGCGGATCTCACTACTCGTTTCTTTGCTCAATTCTTTCCATTAGGAAGGACTTCTAAACTCCGAAATGACATCTTGATGTTCCAACAACATCAAGGTGGATCTTTCTCCAAAGCATGGACTTGTTTCAAGGACTTACTTTAAAAAGTCCCTCATCATAGCACCGATCTTTGGCTCTAAGTCCAAATCTTTTATGACTATGTCAATCCCGCCACAAGTCGAACCATCGATCAATCGGCTGGTGGTAAGCTACATGGCAAAAAAAAACAAAGAATCTTGTGCGCTATTAGAGGACCTCACACTCTATGACAATGAAAGTTGGAATGATCCAAGAGACTTCGCTAAACATGTCAAGGAAATCTCTTTGCCTTAAGATGTCCCGAGTACATCCGACTGTCGCCTCATTGAGCTTGAAAATCAGGTACAACGCTTGATGGAAGCTCATCTTGCTCCTAATTCATCCATTCAAGTAAACAATATCGTTTCTTCATGTGAGATTTGTAGTGGTCCCCATGACACTCAATATTGCATGAAAAATCCCGAGCAAGCTTTTGTTGATTATGCATCCTCACGTAACAACGAAGTAGGAGGCAAGCAGTTCACTACCAACCAAGGACCAAGAAACTTTAATGAAGCCACTAATGCTTGGAAGTGTAAACTAAACTTTAATTGGGTACGAACTCAAACTTTCTTAAGTCTACAAAATGGCTCGTTTTCCACTTACACTTCCAATATGCCAAACGTACCCTCCACTTATCAAGCGAAACTTGAGAGGGTATTAAATAATTTTGATCCTCATTAAGAAAAAAGATTGTTTAGCCTTGTGACCCAACTCAAGCAACAACAAGATGAAGTAATCATCAAAATTAACACATTATGGAAGGTTATTTAAAAAAATGACAATGCAACCACTCGTGATATTGCAAAAGATTCCATGGCCCGCATAAATGTCATGTCCCATGCTCATCATGAGAGTGGAGCACCTCCGAACAAAGGGATTATAAGTCCGTCAAAGTTACTTTCTCCAAAATACCAATCACAATCATCTCTATGAGAGAAAAATAGGAACTCCTCTTTTCCCAAACGCGTTTATTTCAGCAACACAATCACTATTATAAGTAAAGAAGATGAACCTAGCGAAGCAGGGATCGTAGAAACAAATCTAACTGAGGACAATGATCATAACGCAATTGTTGAGGTTGAGGAAAAAGTAGGAGAAGAAATAAGCGGTTCCGAAGCAGTAATAGAGGAAGCCAAGTCACGGGAGATAGAACAGGATAATCTAGGTGATAGGACATGTAGAAATACAAAGGAAGTTGAAGAAGTAGGAGAATGGATAGAGTATGAAGAACCCTTTGACTTAGTAGACACACGTGATGAGTCAGTCTATGAGTCTTTGATAGAGAAAATGCCGAGTTGCTCATTAAGCTTTGACTTTAAGATTGAGAAAGGGGACCCTAGTAACCTAAAGATTATGTGCATGATAGGGCGTAAGTTCATAGCCAATGCATATATCAATTTAGATTCACCCATGAATTTAATGTCTTTAGCATGTTGCAACACCATTAGAAATCAAGGGTATGAATTTAGGGGACAAAATTTTGTTGGAATAGGGAGAGATATGCATATATTTGTAGGAAATATGAGTCACGTGATGGATTTCACCATACTCAAAAATTTGGAAGCTAACATTGATCCTAGTTTATCCCAAGTAGTTTTTGGCTGGCCATTTATGGAGTTGACTAAGCTAATATTAGACAGAAAAAAGGGTTGATTACATTCACAGATGGAATTAAGGAAGTAACTTTTAAAACTTCGTATAAAGATTCTGAATTGAATGACTTGACTAAGGAAGGACATGACTTGTTATTATTCAGGGTAAAACTTAGTAAAGATGATTTTAGGAGAGGATATGAAATGCCATCTGATCTAAAGAACGGGTTTTACAAGGATGTTGATAAGCATGATTCATCATATAGAGAGGAATTTGGAAGAATAGATCTTGATTTGCCACTTGAAAATAATAAAAGTGGGACATAAGGATGAGTCACGTAAGGAGTGTGACTCCGAGTCTAGCTAAAAGACTCTCTAATAAACAAAAGCGCTTATTGGGAGGCAACCTAATTTTTTCCCGCATTTTAGGAGTGTCGTGTGTTTTTATCTTTATTTGTTTGTTTCTATATGTTTGAATTGTTATGTAATCATGCTTTGTTTTGTTTTTAACTTCGTCTTAATTTCAATCAAAAGTACTTTGCATCAAATAAATTGTAAAGGAAAATATCTGATTTTTAAGAACCATTTCAAATATGTAAAATGTATAATTTAGATTAATTTGTGTCGTGTCTTGTGTGTCGTATATGTTTGTTTCGAGTCATGTGATTGTACTAATCGTTCTCATGGTTTATGCAGGAATTTTTGTAGGAAATAATTAATAGGATATTTATGCATAATTTTTTTCAGGAAACAAAGTACATTTTTTTACAGAGTCTGGAGACGGTGTCTGGAATTTTTCCAGACGGCGTCACCACTCCAACTCATTTTAAATTTGTATTTTCTTGAATTCTTGAAAAATTAATTTTGTGTAATTTCCAAAAATTTTAATTTTCCTAAACCTCGTAGAAAACCATGATTACATTAGTACGTTTATTATATCTTTATTGCTTTCGGAGTGCCTAAACCCTAATTATTACATTGTATATTATTATCTCGCCGATTTTACGTCAACTGTAGTTGTTTCTTGTATTTGATTTGCAGGTTATATGTCACACCCCCAAATCGGGTCTCGTCGAAATAGGTATTCGAGGGCGTGACGGTGATGAATATCTCAAACACAAAAACAACATCTAGCTAAGATTAGGACATCATCCATATGTGTTTGTGTCTTCGTTTTACTAATAAAAACGTGTCTTAATAAAGATATAAGGTTTTTAGTTACGTTACGACTTTTATACACAAAGTTACCATTTTTGGAAAGTTTCAATTTTTGGAAAGTTTAGGAAACCCTAAACGTTAAAGATGTCTCTTAATATTTAAAAAGTCCATCTTACATCTAAAACGCACCAATAGAACTTAAACGTCTAACTTCCACTTTTTATCTCGCTAAAGTATATTTCACTTAATAATGTCTTACCACTTTAGTAACCACTAACGTTTTCGGGATCTAGTTTTTAGAAAGTTTCATAATGCGCTCTAACATTATATAAGTGGTACAATAGCTTTCGCTAAGGTTTTCAAAGCTCAAACGGACTCAAAAACACTCGAAAAGCCTTTTGTAAAATCCAATCAGCTCACTATTTAATTATAGTGTCTTAAAAATTACTCAATTTAAACATGGTCTAACTCTCTTGTTTTTTACTTTCAAGCTTAACGAAAATTCGCATTGTTTAGTAAAATTTCATTTCTGACAACTTTTGTTTTAAACACTTTAGCCGGTTCGGCCCAGAAAGGGGTTGAAACCTCATTTTAAAATCGGATTAGAATGTAAAATGTAGCTGGGAAAACATTAAGTTTCGTCAACCTTAAGATGACCATATCTCCTTCGTTATAAACCGTTTTTCATGTTCTTTATATCAAAATGTATCTAGAAAACATATATTATCCAAATTTTAAAGCTTTATCTTGTCAAATATTTTTACGACACTCAAAACCTACAATTACTTTTCGGATAGCAACATGATCTATCGAAAACATAGCCGAAAACGCCACAATCTTCCCCAAGGGCCTAATCTATCCTATCTCCTTCCACGCCTAATTCTAACAACAAAAATCATCTCAAAAACTATCCTAATCCCATCGTCTCATTTACTTAATGCTACTTTTAACGCTCAACATTTTACCACAAGTTCACAAGTACAATAAAAATGTTAAATTTATAATAAAGTTTAAATCTTAAAAACGAGTTGTATAACTTTGCTTATCTTGTCGTCTTTGTTATAAAAAGTGACCCCAAACATGGATGATATCATTTTAAGAAGAAAAGGTGTTGGTGTACAAACAAAAACGTATGGGAACCGTATACGAACGAAGAGATTAATGACACTTACGTGTTGAGAGAAATAGTGAAGAAAGCCTTAAACTTTTACCCTAAACTACAATGAATAATACCCAAACGATCAAAAGGACTCCAAATAACACTAAGAATGAACCACAATCAATAGTCCATCAACAAATCTTGAATCAAGAAGCAAAAAAACCAAGAGTTGGTGTTGTTGGTTCGTTCGACGCAAGAAGGAGGAGAGGGAAAGAAAATGATTTCTTGTGTGTGTTTTTAGAGAGAAGAAGTATGAGGATAAAATAAATGAGATGATGTCTAAATACATTGTATGGGAGCCTTGGTCCTTAATCCTTAACCAAAGAATCCTAGGAGAGTGTGGTACTATCAGATACATTTAGGTGTGGGGTGGCGTACGGGTGGAAGAGGGGGAAAAGGGGGTCCAAATTATAAATTTTAAATATTTCTCATGCAAATTGGTATCCAATGTGTGCTTTTAGGTATTTAAGTATGCACAAGATAATTTCTAGCAACGATTGTGATATCCATAAAAATTGAAAACGCACGACGACTAGAAAGAAAAATATAATAATTTAAATATTCATTCGTAAGGTAAAAACGCAATATTTGACAAAAGACTACGTTAAATAATAAGTCGGAACGCATTTAGTAACGATTCTCAGTTACACGCGGGAAATCTTCTCGATTTTTGATTAAATTAACACATAACTTAAAAAAGTAAAATTTATGCACGTAAAAGTCAAAGATGTTGACTTAGGAATTTTACGGGGTGTCACATCCTTTCCCTCTTAAAAGAGCTTTGTTCTCAAAGCTTAAGCCGTGTCATTCGGTGTAGTTACAAGACTAGAAAACAGATTTGGACATTTCTTTTGAAACTCATCTTCATGTTCCTGGGTGAACTCGGGACCTCTTTTTGAGTTCCATCGAACATTGACGATAGGTGTACAACTCTGCTTTAGACACGGTCTATAATTTCAACCGGTTCTTCAATGAAGTAAAGCTTGTCGTCGTTTTGAATTTCTTCTAATGGAATAGCAAGTGCTTATTCAAATGAACTCTTCTTTAGGTTTGGCATGTGCAAAAAACTATAGATTTGGCTTAGTTGTCTTGGAAGTTCAAGTCGATAGGCTACGCTTCCAACTTTAGCAAGAACTTTGAAAAGTATAATATATCATAGGTTTAGCTTTCCCTGTTTTCCGAAATGTATCACCCCTGTCCACAAGGAAACTTTCAACATAACTTTATCCCCAACTTGAAACTCAAGGGGTTTACGCCTTACGTCGGCATAACTCTTTTAGCGATCATGAGCAGCTTGAATTCAACTCTTGATTTGAATAATCTTCTAAGTTGTTTCATGAACGATCTCCGATCTAGTGAGTTGGCTATATCTAACCTCAGCCCAACAGATAGGTGATCAACACTTACGACCATACAACGTCTCAAACGGTGCAGCCTTAATGCTAGTGTAATAACTGTTGTTGTACGAGAATTCCACTAAGGGTAGATGTTTATCCCAACCCTTTTCTAAAGTCAATCAACAAGCACATAGCATATCTTCTAACATTTAAATGGTCATGTCACTTTAACCATCAGTTTGTGGATGATAAGTCGTACTCATATCTAGCTGAATACCCAAGGCTTTCCGAAGCGATTGCCAAAAATGAGAAGTGAATCTGCTATCTCTATTAGAGATGATCGAAACTGAAACTCCATGCATATAGACTACTTGCTTCAAGTACTATCTCGTTAACTTCTCCATTGAATATGTTTACTTCATTGGTAGGAAGTGTGTAGACTTAGTGAGACGGTCAACGATTACCCAAATCGTATCTTGACCACTTGATGTTTTTGGTAGCTTAGTCACAAAATCTATGGTAATATTTTCCCACTTACATTGGGGAATCTCAGGTTGAACCAACAATCCAAATGGGTTTTGGTATTCTACTGTTAGGAATTCTAAGTTATTACTGCTAGTACTACTTTACTATTGCTGGTTCAAGATTGATACTACTACTAAAGACTGAAGAAAATAAACTTAGTCATTAGTACTGCTAGTTGTAATAGTTAGTACCGTTAGTACTGCCAGTACAAAATGTTAGTTTATTAGTACTGTTAGTTAGTTTATTAGTACTTTTATTATAAGAAGTTAGTACTGCTTATGTGATATGCATGAGATATATTAGGAATAGATATGCATGATCACTTAACGTGTTTTTTAAGCCCGTTAGGGTTTTCCTTAGTGTATAAAAGGAACCCTACGGCATAGTTAGAAATATCAATCTTTCATAGAAAACACATATCTCATAGTTAGTTATCCTGTAACCTTGGAAGAATATTTGCAATCAATATATTCAAGTTTAGTATTCATTGTTCTTCTTAGTATTGCAAGTTAGATTCCGCATAACTTGTAGTATTTACAATCATAGTTTCTCATATAGTTAATTTGGATTTATCCAGGTTAACTAAGCTTTAACAAGATAAGAAGATTTGTTTATTTGGGACTTCTCAAGTGGTATCAGAGCTTGTGGAGAAACTCTAAATAAGAAAAACTTTATCAGATCTAGATCTCTTCATATAATACATAATGTCTGGTGAAGAACCTGTAACACAAATAGCACAAGTAGAATCTCCTCAAATGGTGTCTACTATAAAACTTCCTATCCTCAAGAAGGGTGAATATACCCTTTGGAGCATGAGGATGGAGCAGTATCTCACTAACACAGATTATAGTTTATGGCAAGTGATCTTGAATAGTGATGGTCCTATACAAGTAACAACTGATGAAAAAGGTGTTGAAACTAAAGTACCTCCAAAGACTGCTCAAGCACTATTACAAAGACAAAGAGAGAGAAAAGCTAAAAGCATGTTGCTCTTGGCTATTCCTGATGAGTATCAACTGAGGTTCCATGGAATAAAGGATGCAAAGTCTCTGTGGGCTGCTATCAAGAGTAGATTTGGTGGCAATGTTGAATCTAAAAAGATGCAGAAGACTATTTTAAAGCAACAATTTGAAAACTTTTTGGTATCTGACACAGAAGGCTTAGATAAAGCATATGATAGATTTCAAAAACTTATCAGCCTTCTAGAAGTTCATGGTGCAACTGTTCCTAATGAAGATGCAAATCAAATTTTTTTAAGAGATCTACCTTCATCATGGAACAATGTAGCCTTGATTATGAGGAACAAAGATGGTATAGATGATTTGGATATTGATGATCTATACAATAACCTAAAAGTGTTTGAAGCTGATATCGAAGGTTCCTCTGGATCATCTTCAAACTCTCAGAATGTGGCCTTTCTCTCTACAGAAGACACTAGCAGCAGTAATAAAGTTAATACTGCTAATAGTGTTTCTACTGCATTAGGCCATAATTCTCAAGGACAAGCCTCTTCATCATCATATACTGATGATCTAATGTTCTTATTCTTTACTAATCAGTCAAATAGTCCATAACTGGATGATGAAGACTTAGAGTAGATTGATAATGATGATTTAGAAGAAATGGACCTTAAATGGCAGGTGGCCATGCTCTCTATGAGGGTTAAGCGATTTTACAAGAAGACTAGAAGAAAGTTAATCTTCAATGGCAAAGAACCTCTAGGTTTTGATAAAACTAAGGTTGAATGCTTTAACTGTCATAAAAGGGGCCATTTTGCAAGGAAATGTAGAGCACCTAGAAATCAAGGAAACAGGAATGGAGATGCAGGGTATAGGAGCAGGGACAACACCAGAAGGACTGTACCAGTAGAGACCTCTGATGCAGT
Source organism: Tanacetum coccineum (assembly GCA_026074375.1). Taxonomy (NCBI): domain Eukaryota; kingdom Viridiplantae; phylum Streptophyta; class Magnoliopsida; order Asterales; family Asteraceae; genus Tanacetum; species Tanacetum coccineum. The sequence goes on along the minus strand of BQNB010000717.1, from coordinate 145,307 downwards.
GGTTGTTCAGGACAATGCTTTGATTGTCCAAGATGGACTAGGATATGACTGCAGTTATATAGCTCAAGATGAACCAATTAAGTTTGCTCTCATGGCCTACACTTCAAACTCCTTAGAGTCTGACACAAAGGTACAATTTTGTTCTAAAAACTGTGTAAAAACATATGAAAAACTTCAAAAACAGTTTGATGAACAGCGACAAACTCTTAGTAAGGCTAATCTAGAAATTATAGCTTATCAGTTAGGCCTAGAATCTATAGAGGCACAGTTAGTTGTTCATTAGAAAAATGAAGCTGTCTATGAAGAAAATATTGCAGTCTTAGAATTTAAAGTAAAAGTCAAAAGTAATGCTGTTACTAGACTTAAAAATCAGTTAGATGAAACTTTAAGAGAAAAAGATGATTTAAAAGCTAAACTAGAATAGTTTGAAACATCTTCTAAAAACTTAAACAAACTAATTAATAGTCAATTAAGTTCTAAAGATAAAACTGGTCTAGGATATGGAGATCAATTAAATGAAAATGATTCAAGTGGCAGTGAATTGTTTAATAGTGTCTTTGATAGTCGTTCAAGTGATGGAGATAACAATCAAACAAATCATAGGTTTAAAAAGGATAATAGATATCATGATATTCCTCCTCCTTTAACTGGGAACTACATGCCTCTACTAGCTGACCTATCTTTTGCAGGATTAGATGATTCTGTTTATTAGGTCTATAAGCATATAAGACTAATGCTATGTGTCTCACAAAGTTGAAACATAGTACCTCCTCAAACTAGCAATACTATTGAAGAAATGCCTAGAGTTGATTTGTTAAGCCTAGTGGGAGGTTTATCAATTGAAGATTGGGTTAGTGATGATGAGGACATTTTTTAATCTAATGATTTGCAAGCAACATACAAACCTAGTCTTAAAAGGATTGAGTTTACTAATGCTAGGAATGAATTTGTTAAACCAAAACAAGCTAAAAAACCTAGGATAACCACTCAAAATCCTAAAGTAGATAGAAGAGATTGGAATGGAAAAATAACTCAAAAACTATGATTGAGATTTGGGTTTACAAAGAAAGCCTGTTTTGTTTGTGGCAGTTACAACCATCTAATAAAAGACTATGATTTTCATGAAAAGAGTCTGTTTTGAAAAATATGGGTTAGAATACTGGTCAAAGGGAAATTAAACCAGTTTAGAACAATGCTCAGAGAATAAATCATTAAAATAAATTTGTTCCATCTGCAGTCTTAACAAGGTTTGGAAGAATACTAGTTAGTGCTGCCAAGCAAAGCTCTTTAAGAGCAACAACATCAACTAGTACATTCAGACCAGTGAATACTGCTACCTTACAATAGAAGTGAATGTTTCAAATTAAGTTACAAATGCTCTTTCTTTAGTCTAATTCACTTATTGAAGCCTTTTCATAATCAACAGCATCAAAATACCAAGATTTCAAATGAAAAAGTTAATACTGTCAGAGTAAATGGTGTTAATACTGCTGGGCAAACACATATTGTACTCATTAATGGGAACGGGGTCCTCTACTGTTAAGGCCACAGCAGGTTTGTTTTGGAGACCTAAAATGACTAATTTAAACATGTCTCCAGAGATATATAGTGGATCCTGGGTCTCCTAAAGAGTAAATTATATAGATCCACAAGGCAGACTCAAGTCAGTAGTGGCTTGGGTCCCCAAGAGACACTGACTCTCTTACTTTTGTGCAGGGAAATCCACAACAAGCTTTGAAGAACAAAGGAATATTTAACAGTTGATGTTCCCATGCACATGACGGGAACAGAGATTCCCTTATTGACTATCAAGACATTGTGGAGGTTTTGTTGACTTTTGATGGAGTGCTAGTTGGTGTAAGTTAACAAGAAAAAGATAGATAAGACAGATAAGTTAGACTTTGAAGATGTGTTTTTTTATCAAGGAACTAAAGTTTAATCTTTTCTCTGTCTAAAAAATGTGTGCCAAGAAAAACAGTGTTCTTTTCACTAAAACTGAATGTCTTATTTTGTCTCCTGATTTTAAGCGAAGTTTTCTAGCAAAAGGTCAACAAAAAGTCAACAATGGTCAAACCTTTGTCAACCACAAAAAAACAAAACTTTCAAAATACCTAACTGAGCCTTAATGTTAAATCAATATCACCATAAGTCCTTAAATACATAACACCGTTAGTCCTTTAATTCTTATGACTAACAGTCGTTAATTATAACCAAAACCCTTTTAACTTTTTAACCCATCCCATAACTAAACCAAGCCCAAAACCCTCACAGCCCAAGTCAACCCCTAGTCAATACAGTCAAAACGAGTCAAACAATAATAATAAAAGAGAAAAAGGATGCAAGAGGTAAATTACTATTCACCATCCCCCCCAACTTTACCCTGCTCAAAATTAATCCTGATAAAATCACTTCCTTTCATTTATCCACGTGACAAAGAGATTCCAAGTACCAAGTGACAGCTCGGCATCAAAAACGTCACTCAAGGGCTTTGATTGGACACTTCTGACAAAGGAATAGTACGTAGACAACAAAATAACACACCAAAGATGGGAATTTTGCACTGAAACGCGGCCAAAAGAAGCACAAAGCTCTCTGACACAAGGATTGCCACGCTGGCAATCCGTGTGCTCATATTTTGATCTAACAGCCACAAAGCTTGATCCAATGATTAGATGAAATAGAAGGTTGAGATTAAAAGGAGCGTATGAAGACTTGGAACCTTCCTCTTAAGCCTATAAATAAAGGATCTCTCTCACTCACATCAGCATCTAGGGGTAGTTTTTAATAGTAGCTTGTAGTTTAATTTTAGCTCATTTTTCATGTAATTTCAGCTTATTGCTTTTAGCTAAATGTAATTTCCTTTTCAAAAGATTGTAATCATTTCATATTATCAATAAAAGTTGTTTTCATTTAAGTAATCTGTTTTTCACTTATTTGCACTATGATTTGATAAAAACTCTTTTAAACTCATATAAGCTCTTTAAGCTCTTTTAATAACTCATAAGCTAGCTACACTCTTATTTAAGCTCTTAAAGCTTAAATGAGCTTATTGTTACTCAAATTCACCCTCAAAAATACCTCAGCTTTATTTTGGAAGGGAAACCAGAAATGGAAGGGTTTCCATGACCTCACTACCTTATCATAGATAAGCTAGAGCTTGTTGATTAGCTTATAAGAGCATTTTATAGCCTTGTTTGTGCAGAGGCCTATGTAGGTTCTCAATTTACTTTTTTATAGCTTTAATAATGCAAATTAGCTTAATTCTGCTTATTACTTGCTTATTACTGTTTAATCTAGCTTATTGTTGCTTATTATAGATGTTAAATGCTTAATATGTCTAATTGTTAGCTTAGAACTTAATATGCTTGTTATTTCTATAAATTAGTTAAAAAATAAATAAAATAGCATAGTTTAGTAACTTGTTTTTCTGGCTTATTAGTTTGCTTAAATCTGCTCATTAGGTTTGTTAGTAGCTTATTACCATCTGGTATTTGGATTTTGGGCCTTATCTTTCAATATTATAAGCTAAAAATGAGTTTTAACTTTCTAAAGGAGTGTTTGGGACAGGAAAGTATTAACCAAATTAAAAATTGTCAGGATCCTTTTGGTCCTTTAGTTTGATTTTGAACTTCATTTTTATAGTTTATAAGACTAGGATTTTAGAGCTTTGTAGGTTTAAATCAAATTTTTATAAAGTTAGTAAGTAGATTTTTGAATCTGTTAGCTTAAGTTCAGATTTATATGCATTATAAGCTCAAGTTTGTTTTAGCTAGAATTGTTGCTCTTGTTGCCTTTGATTTGGAGTTTAAAAAGTGTTAAAAGCAAGTCCTTAGGTCTGTAATTGTTAGTTTAGAATTTTGGTTAGTTTACATGTCAAATACATTAGCAGCTAAAAACAGTTAACTAGCTTTTTCAATCTTAAAAATCAGCATGTTAGAATTAAGATTAGCTTTTCATTTTTAGTTTACAAGTATATTTTAGGCCACATTAGATCTGTTTGAGCTTATTTTGTAGTAAGAAGCTTATTTGCTTATCTGTTTTTAAGTATAAAAGTAGTACTTTGTCTTTTTATTCAATAACCAAAAGTAGAGTAAAATGAATTTTCAGCTTTTTCAACTATCTTTTTCATTGATCATTTGATTTTCAAAATAGTTTTCAAAAATTGTTTTAAGTAGCTAATATGTCAAGGTTTAAGCTGGTATAAGCCAAAAGTCCATAAGGATCTATTTGCTTATTGAAAAATAAGCTCAAAGTTGCCTTAAGGGACTGTTTGGTTAACAGTTTATAACAAAGAGCTTATTTTAGATTTTTAGCTTATAATTTGTATTTTTAGCTTAATTCTTGCTTATACTTGTTTGTTAGGTTAGTTATAAGGTAGTTTTAGCTTATTAAAGTTCAGGCTTAGGCTTATTTTGTCTTTTCTTAAAAACCAAAAATCATAGGTAAAACAACATATGTAACTTTTTCATCCAGCTTTTTCATTGCTTATTTGATTTTCAAAATAGTTTTAGATTGCTGATTTAGATAGAATTAAGCTCAAGTTTTCGGGTGGTATAGGTTTTATGTCTAAAAGGTTCCATTTGAGTGCTTAAAATAAGCTCAAAGTTGCATGTTCAGGCTGTTTGGCAAACTATTTTTGTGAAAAAGTGCTTATTGGTTTTTCAGCTTATGGCTTGTCATTTTCGCTTAAGTTTAGTTTAAGTAGCTTATTATGGTAGTTTTAGGTTAGTCATAGCTTATTTGATTTGGTTTGAGCTTATCTTAGCTTATTAGTGTATTTGTGTTTTAAGAAAAAGTTTAAAATTAGTTAAGTGTTTCTGTCTGTTTTTAAGCCAATTTCTAGCTTATTTACTAGTTTTTTGAAAAAGCTTCTTTTACAAATTTTGCTTATTGTCAGCTGTTTTACATCTTTGTTTTTAAAAGTTTTGAAAATAAAAAAAAATAGCAAAAAGCTAGGCCATGGGATTCGAACCCATGACCTAGCCTTTCACACATAGTCGTCCCAATACACACTCACTCAAACCACCAGCACCAGTAGGGCTATCTGTCAAGGTAGCCCTACATTAATTCTTTATACACTTTTTCATTTTTCTTTTATAAATTAAGCCGTAGCTTAACATCAGATTATTAGGGTTTATTTGTCCAGCTTATTTTTAGTTCTTATTTTTAGAAAATCAGTCTTATATTTTTACACTTTTAGTAATTTTCCTAGAATTTTTAGAGTAAGTTTTGTATTTTTAATCATTTATTTTTGTTAAAAACTTTAAAAATTCATAAAAAAATAGAAAAATAATCAAAAAAATAAAATTCTTTTTTATAAAATTTTCTTTTATTATATTTTAGGCTTAGGATTTTTCTTACAAGTTAGTAATTAGGATTAGGAAAAGTTAAAAAATCATTTTTAGGTTTAATTTAGGTTTTAATTGTCGCTTTTCTTTAATTCTCATTTACGTTTTAATGCTTAATTGTTTAATTTTCATTTCTTGTTTACTTGTTTTCGTGCATTTATCTACTTGTCATTTATATTTAGTAGGATTTAGAAAACCCAAATCAAAAAACTTTAAAACCATTCAAAACGCGCGATCACGGACTTAACCGATTTTCAATTCACGCTTCGTCGAGGGAAAACGACCCGGGAGGTTTTTGAGACAAATTTGGTTAAAAGTTTATTTCTTAAATCTGACGGAAAATACTTACTATACTATAATTGTCCTATCCTTATATACTTATATATTATATTATATATAGTGTGTTCGGACTAGATCAGTGGAAGTGATAGAAATGGTCAAGATACACACTGTTAATAATGTAGCTGATTTGCTCACTAAAGCTTTTGATGTGAGTATATTTAATTTTATGGTGGCAAGCATTTGTATGCTTAATCTGTAGCTGCATGGTCTTAGGGGAGGTTAATGGTGTTTAAGTGCAGTGGAGTATACACAAGTGCTATTTGGATTGGAGTTGGAATGGATTACAACCGGTATGTTGTTTTGATTGACAGTTTTTAACTTTTATTCATGGGCTATGCATAGATATGGATCCTCATGAATTCTCACATGTCTATCTAGTTATTTCTAGTGTGCTTGTGATGAATAGAGGCATGTTATTGCATAGTTATTGGAGAACAAGTTAATACTGCCAGGCTAATATTAGTACTGCTTATTACCGTTAATACTGTTGGTGCATAACCAAGCACCTAAGGGTGAAGGTTCAGCAACACCCCCTGAACCTCAACCCACACCCTCTAGTTCACAACCAAATTTTTCATGAACCTTAAACTGAAGCTCACATTGAGCAATTACTCCCATCTCCAACTACATATCCAAGAAAAAGAAAGACTCAAACACGTAGGAGAACCAAAAAGGACACTAAGTTACCTCAAACTAGTGTACCTCAAGACCTTAAAGCAGATAAGGTTGTCCATAAGGAGGAGGTGATAGTGTGGAAAGGGCTATCACTACTGCTGCTAGCTTAGATGCAGCACATGACAGTGATAACATAATTAGGACCTAGACCACGGTAATGCCTAATGTTGACATTCCTCGGGGAAATGTTACATGGTGGCAGTACCTGGCTCAAGACACATGGGTGGTGCTCTGCCTTTGACTAGGTCTGAGAGATGTTTAGTGACTTGAACAACCCATTGAACCACCTCTCTCAGAAGGTCACACATCTGGAAGTGGGGAGGGCAGTATGGAACATCAATTTGAATTGACTGCTAATGTACCAATCACACCCCATGATTTACCTCTCCCCCCCTTTTTTTTTTTTCAAGGAGGTTACACTCTAGAAGTGATGAGGGTAGACTGAAACTACAGGAATTGATGACTATGTGTACAAAATTGTTAAAATAGGTGCTTGACTTGGAGAAAAAGAAGGATGCTCAAGCTGTGGAGATCTTGAACACTAAAAGAAAAGAGTCAATGGATTAGAAAGACAAAGGAAGTCTAGCACCTCAAACAAGGAAGGCTGGAAATACAGGACCGTTTGAGTCTTCAGTGATGATTAAATAAAGAGGATGCATCCAAACTGAGGAGGGAGCAATGATAAGAACAAAGCAATGACAGACAGGGACCAATGTTATTTTTTTGGCCCCCTATTGCTGAAATGGAACTTTCATGAAAAATTATGGGGTTCACACTCTTTTTATGGAGGCTACACCTATGGAGATTAATCTGCATTGTAGAGGAAAAGTCCCCTGATAATGGAATTATTGAAGAAGATGTGACTTGGTTAAAAGCAAAAGAAGAAAGTACTATGCATTGAGCTTATCAAGTCATCAAATCAATGCTAGAAGAGTAGTAAAATGTTTGGATACATCCTCCTAATGACCAAGATGCTTAAACTGAAGAAACTTGATGATTGACAAGTAAATATCAAGTTTAGGGGAGGATTGTTGGGAATTTTGAGTTACTACTGCCAGTACTACTTTACTACTGCTGGTTCAAGATTGATACTGCTACTAATGACTGAAGAAATAGACTAAGTAGTTAGTACTGCTAGTTATATTAGTTAGTACTGCCAGTACAAATGTTAGTACTGTCAGTATAGTTAGTACTGTTAGTTAGTTTATTAGTACTGTTAGTATAAGAAGTTAGTACTGCTTATGTGATATGCATGAGATATATTAGGAATAGATATGCATGATCACTTAACGCGTTTTCTAAGCCCATTAGGGTTTTCCTTAGTGTATGAAAGGAACCCTACGGCATAGTGTGACACCTGGGAAAAATGTAGAACTTTTGTTCCGTTATGCAAAGTATGTATCGCAAGCTATTTTAACAGTATCGTTATTTTTCCAATAAAAGTTATCCTTCAAGCGACATACAATATTTTGTGCTAGTCAAGAGTTATAATAACGCGCATAAATCGTCATTTTATTTACGGATCAAAAAGGGGTACTTTAAAGATCGCGTAACGATAAAAATCATATTTGATTTTTGCACTACACGAAACAAAATCGCACGACTATATTACTTTGTGAACTCATTCACACTTCAATAAACAAAATATAAAGGAACCAATATTTATACTTTACTAAATAAATAATACGACTTGACGTTTCGTTTCCTAAAAACGCAAATGCTAAAAGTCAATCAGCGAAATTCAAAATGAATGAACCAACATCATCATTTCATTCTTACACATAGTGTCCTACACCTTTTGAGGCTATTCACATGTTACGTTTCAATTTCAATATCAATTCAATTCACAAATAGTAACTATTCCTCACAGTATTATAAAAGAATGATCATCACAAATAATATCATAACAAATAGTATATATGAATTATACCATTCACATGCATGATTTCAATGAATCGGTAAACACCTTGTAGTATAAATAGGCACCATGCACGAGAATTTTCCATCACACTAAAATTTGAAAACAAATATTTCACAAGTCAGTAGGAGTAAGTTTTCAAGAGCTAGTGAGTGTCGGCTTTAGAAGAAGTAGCAACCAAGTTCAAACCTTACCACCATCTTTTCTTTCTTACCATCATTCAATAAGCTTGGACCTTCGTAAGTCGTTCTCGTAAATTAACATTCATATGTCATGTAGTTTAACGAAAGCCTCGACCTCGCATGGTATTCACACGACTTATAACCAAAGCGTGCCTGATAAGTACGTACACATACGAACACTTTAATCGTGACATGCATAAAATGCCAACATATAGAGATGTTGGATTATGGATACAATTTTATGCAGACAAAGATTCATGTTGACAATGAGAGTGCTATTTGTGTTGTCAAGAATCTTGTCTACCATTCTAAAACAAAGCATATAGAGATTAGGCATCATTTCATTAGAGACTCCTATGAGAAGAGATTGATAGAGATGGTCAAGATACACACTGATAATAATGTAGCTGATTTGCTCACTAAAGCTTTTGATATGAGTAGATTTAATTTTCTAGTAGCAAGCATTTGTATGCTTAATCTGTAGCTGCATGATATCAGGGGAGGTTAATGGTGTATAAGTTCAGCGGATTATACACAAGTGCTATTTGGATTGAAGTTGGAAGGTAAAATGATGATCAGTTACTTAATACTGCTGGGCTTAGCTTTCTCTATTTGAAGAAACTTTATACTGCTGGTACAAAAAGTTTATACTGCTAGGCTTGGTTAGTACTGCTTAGTTGTCATGGGTGGATTGATGCTTGACATGGTTTGGAGATGCTTTTTAGATGAATTTGAAGCTTAATCTGATATCTTAAGGATTAGTACTGCTAGGTTAAGCAAAGCAGTATGGTTGGATTTGGTGTGATCATAAACAACTGGAAGTCTTAATTGGAATGAGTTACAACTGGTATGTCATTTTGGTTAACAATTATTAACTTTTATTCATGGGCTATGCATAGATATGGATCCTCATGAATTCTCACATGTCTATCTAGTTATTTCTAGTGTGCTTGTGATGAATAGATGCATGTTATTGCATAGTTATTGAAGAACACATTAATACTATTAGACTAACATTAATACTATTAGACTAATATTAATATTGTTAGACTAATATTAATACTGCCAGGCTAATATTAGTACTGCATGTTACTGTTAATACTGTTGGTGAATAATCAAGCACCTGAGGGTGAAGGTTCAGCAACACCCCCTGAACCCCAACCTACACCCTCTACTTCACAACCAAATGTTTCTAAATCTCAAACAGAACCACTTACAACTGAAACACCTCTACAAGTTTTTCATAAACCTCAAACTGAAGCTCACATTGAGCAACTACTCCCATCTCTAACTACATACTTAAGTTACCTCAGACTAGTGTACCTAAGACCTTAGAGCAGATGAGGCTGTCCATAAGGAGTGGGTGACAGTGTGGAAAGGTCTATCACTACTGTTGCTAGCTTAGATGCAACACAGGACAGTGATAACATAATTAGGACCCAGACCACGACAATGCCTAATGTTAATATTCCTCAGAGAATAAATACAGGTGGTAGTCCAAGGGGCCAAGAAACCATAGGGGGTACTCCTGCTCAGACTAGGTCTGAGAGAGTGCTTGAAAAGCCCAATGAACCACCTCTTCAGAAAGGTCACAACATCTCGGAAGTAGGAAGGGTAGGACGGGAACATCAATTTGATTGGCCGACTATATACCAATCACACCCACATGATTAGGACACCTCTCCTCATAAGTGACATACCTGGAAGTGATGAGGTAGACTGAAAACTAAGGAATTGATTAATATGTGTACAAATTGTTCAATAACAGGTGCTTGACTTAGAGTAAGAGAGGGTTGCTCAAGTTGTGGAGTCCTCAGAATAATGAAATGGGGCGAGTCAAAAAGATTAGAAAGACAAAGGAAGTCAAGCAACTCACAACCAAGAAGGAGGAAATACAGACAGTTTGAATCTTCAGATGATGATTTAGATGAGGAGGATGCATCCAAACAGGGGAGGGGTAGTGACAAGATAAAGCCAATATTATGCAATTTCACACTCTGTTTATGGATGGTACATCTATGAAGATTCATATCATAGTAGAGAAACAGTACCCACTAATCAAGGAATTATTGAAGAAGATGCTAAACTTGCAGTTAGAAGCTGAAGAAGAAAGTACTATGGAATTTGAGCTTATCAAGATCATCAAATCAATGCTTGAAGAGTAGTAAAATGTTTGAATACATCCTCCTAATGACCAAGATGCTTAAACTGAAGAAACTTGATGATTGATAAGTAAATATCAAGTTTAGGGGAGGATTGTTGGGAATTCTGAGTTACTACTGCTAGTACTACTTTACTACTGCTGGTTCAAGATTGATACTGCTACTAAAGACTGAAGAAAATAAACTAAGTCATTAGTACTGCTAGTTGTAATAGTTAGTACTGTTAGTTATAGTTAATACTGCCAGTACAAAATGTTAGTTTATTAATACTGTTAGTATAAGAAGTTAGTACTGTTTATGTGATATGCATGAGATATATTAGGAATAGATATGCATGATTACTTAACGCGTTTTGTATGCCCATTAGGGTTTTCCTTAGTGTATAAAAGGAACCTTACGATATAGTTAGAAGTATCAATCTTTCATAGAAAACACATATCTCATAGTTAGTTATTCTGTAACCTTGGCAGAATATTTGCAATCAATATATTCAAGTTTAATATTCATTGTTATTCTTAGTATTGCAAGTCAGATTCCGCATAACTTGTAGTATTTACAATCATAGTTTCTTATATGGTTAGTTTGGATTTATTCAGGTTAACTAAGCTTTAACAAGCTAAGAAGATCTGTTTATTTAGGACTTCTCATCTACCTTAACCTTGGTACATGTAAGATACTTACTGACATAGGTAGCATTTTTTGCTTTTATATTGGGCCACCAATATAACTTCTTGAGATCATAATACATTTATCAGATCTGAGGTGAATAGATTACTTTGACTTGTGTGACTCATTCATGATCAAGTCTCTCAATCTTCCAAAACGGGGTACCCAACTCTGTTTCTCAATACAATGCATTCCATTAGCACGTGTCTTAAACTTTTTTTGTTCATTCCATTAAGATTTTCTTCCTTAACATTATCTTCCTTTATTACTTCGGCTTAGGCATTCAATATCTGGGATGGAAGGTTTAATTCGATTGTCATCAATAAGGCTTGAACTCGTAGCGGCTTAATCCTTTCCTTTCGGCTCAAGGCATCTGCCACTACGTTCGTCTTTCCAGGGTGACAACGAATCTCATAATCATAATCACTTAATAGCTCCAACCATCTATGTTACCTCATGTTCAACTCCTCCTAATCTAGAAAGTGTTGCAAACTCTTATGATCAGTGAACACAACGCACTTCGTATCGTACAAGTAGTGTCTCTAAATCTTTGATGCGAACACCACAGCTCCAAGCTTCAAATCATGGGTAGTGTAGTTCTTCTTATAAACTTTGAGTTAGCGAGATGCGTAAACTATCACTTTCTCTCTTTGCATCATAACTGTGCCCAACCCTTTATGCGGAGTGTCATAGTAAACCACAAAGTTTTCGGTTCCTTCGGGTAACGACAGAATTGACGAACTACATAATTTCTGTTTCAACAGTTGAAATGTAGTTTATTCTCTTTCTCTCCAGTCAAGCTTCCCAGTTTTCCGAGTCCACCAATCCATTCTGATGATAACGTCAAACTACCAAGTTCTACGGGCATTATGTGGATGTTGAACGGATAATAAGTTTTAGAGTACAACCTCGAATGATAGTACGGCTCCTATGATCTTTCCGTCGGCTAACTCAATAGATTAATTAGTGTCTAAGGTAGATGGGACGATCTCACTTAGATGGCTAAACTGAATGGATGTGAGGTTTCTATCAGCTAGGTTCTATGTACTTGCAATAATTACGTCCTTTGCTTTAACTTTAGGTCCATTAGAAGTTTTGTCGGTATGAGAATCTTATAATCTTTATGATTTTAACCCACTAAAAGGTAAGTTAATTGAAGGAAAACTCCTAGTTCTCTTGCTTATAATCCAATTAGTATGATAAGTTCATTACGTTCTAAAATCTTGCAATCCATAATTATCATGACTACGGGGAACATGTTTTGCTCTTTCGGCTAAGTGCATGGTGTCTCTATAAGATAAGGTTGAAAATACCTACTTAGTTACAGCGCTCACAAATATGAATACACATGACCAACACATCTCACAAATACGCACGCAAAATATCAGCAAAACATGAATACAATAAAATCCCGTCAAAAATATAGAGAAGAGAGAGGAAGATAGAAATGGAAAGTAAAGATAAATTATCAAAGTTTTATGGTGACTACTCTCAGCATAACATGATCCTTCCTGAATTAGACATAGGTGGCCAGGCTATGTATAATTTAGGGACTAATGATAAAATGTTCATTTCGTCAAATTAGTGTTATGTTTAAATTGTTATATGGTATAAACAATATGGTTTATAAGGTGGCAAAACAGTTCGTAAAGATGAATACAAGATAGTTTATATAACGACACAAGATATTTTTGTAAGATAGCATAAAATAGTTTAAGAGGTGATATCAAAATAGTTTCGGAGAAATCACATGATAGTTTATAATGTAATAGTAAGGGGTTTATAATATGGTAACAAATAGTTTACGAGTTGACAAAAAAAAATAATTTATAAAATGACAACGAAATAGTTTATATAAGACAATGAAATAGTTTATAAAAGACAACGAAATAGTTTGTAAGATGACAACGAAATACTTTACAGATTAACAACGAAGTAGTTTATAAAAGACAAATAAATAGTTTTGTAAGATGACAACGAAATAGTTTTCAAATTGGTAACAAAAGAGTTTATAAAAGACAACGAAATAGTTTCGTAAGATGACAACAGAATATTTTACAAATTGACAACGAAGTAGTTTAAAGACAACAAAATAGTTTTGTAAGATGACAACGAAATAGTTTACAAATTGGCAATGAATAGTTTATAAAAGACAACGAAATAGTTTATTATAAACAACGAAATAGTTTTGTAAGATGACTACAAGTAGTTTATAATAGGGTAGCAAAAGAGTTTATAAATGACCTCAAAATATGTTATAAGATGAAAACAAATTAGTTTGTAAAATGATAGCAAAACGATTTATGAGATGATAGTAGGATAATTTATATGATCATGACATAATGGTTTATAGGATAATAGCAAAATAGTTTGTAGGATGATAGTAAGATGGTTAATAAGTTGTCAGCAAAACGGTTGGTAGACTGATGGTAGGACAATTTTTTTTAAATTGACAGAAACTTTATTTATAAGACGATACTAAAATATTTCACATGATACATCCAAATAGCTTCTGGCATCATTGTAGATCAAGTAACAGACGTAGTATTAAATCACACGAATATAAAGTATGGTGAGATGTTGTGCGAGTAATGGTCCTCATAAACGATGGATGGAATTTTAATGCTTACGATGAACGTTTCTATAGGATGTTTTATTGAGAGCACGACGTATTTATAGTAAATAAATGAAAGCTCGATACGTAAAGAATTAAAAGAGGATAATAATAGCTAAATTATCTTCATATCATTGATAGTTAGTTAGTTACGTCGCTTTCCCAAAAGACTACATAGTTTCCTAATACTACTAATATCTGATACTAGTCAATACCTAACTAATGATGCAGTAGATCTATGGATGGAATCCGTGATGACTGATCATGAAATCCTCGAGTCCCTAAGACTCTCTAGCTCTTCATGAACCAAACCCAATTGGCGCTCAATCCTAGCACGAGCCTCTCTCTCATTACTCATTATGCCACGAAGCCATGTCTTAATGAAATCATCTAACCCTAGCACGCAGAGTAATCCTCTCTATCTCATAAACCTCTTCCCTCTCTCTCTAAACCCTCAGCTTCTCTTGATCTCCTCCAACCTCTGAGTGGGCATCTCTAGCAAATGCTCACACATACCCTGTATCACCTCACCATGCTCTACTAGTCTCACGACAATGGTCGACACGGGAAAGACAGCTAGAGTAACGGGCTTAGGGTGAACTACATCAACACCAATCTTAATCGTATTCCCATCACTCTTCTCGGCCTCAGCCTTAACACCTATCTGAGCATGAGCCTCGACAACCGTCGCAATATCTGTCCTAATATCTGTATCATAATCTTCAGTATATGCCTCATCCTCAACATCAATCCCAACATCGGCCTCACTACCGATCTCACCATTGGCCTCACTATCAGCCTCAGCATCGGCCTCCTTACCATCCTCTACACTAGCCTCATAATCAAAAACTAAATCTCTAAACCTCTTGCCAATAGGCAAAAGGTCAGCATGCGTCGGTGCTAAAGTTGTGGGTGTGTGTGTTGTTGTGGTTGATGAAGTAACGGGGGACCTATGTCTTATGCGAGACAGCCCAACTAATGAAGTCTGAGAAGGTGTGGTGCTGATAACAGGAGTAGAAGTAGCATGAACGAGTGTAGTAGATAAAACATGTAGTATAGCCATAAACTTTGTAGATAGAGAAGGTATGATGGAAATGGCAGCACTCTCTGTAAATGGAATGGATGTAGAAGAATGTAATAATGATAGATCAGACGATGGTGGACGTGCTGTAACTCTTGCTCTCCATCAAGCAACAGCAGTCTTATGTGAATCTAGTGATGAAGGTCTCTCTGTGGCTCGGACTCAGAATGATCTTAAGATAATAAATGATAAATAGCAGAGTAACAGCGGGAGAATCTGGAGCAGCCATAGCACTGCACAAGAAATAGTTTATATAAATACCCTTTATATGAAATGATGCAGGATGCGTGCAATGCAAAAGTAAATGTGATGCAACGTAATGCATGGGAAAATAAATATGGCCTTATAAATATAAATAACACTTAGGATAAAATAGTACTTATATATATGTGGAAACTAGAATGGGGGGGGGGGGTGAAATAGTTTACCGGTTAATTGGCATTTTAGAAAACTTTTCTTATAAAACACTAGATTCGAATATATGCAAGATCAACTCACAATATGAACAACCAATGTATCTACCCTCTTGCAACCCAATCACAAGACAAACAATAAATATAAAGAATAAGTAAAAGATAAAAGGTAAGAGATAGAACAATCAAACTACAACACCGAGATTTATAGTGGTTCGACTACGAAGCTCTTCTTTGCCCTACTTCACTCCCCGAGTATCTGACTCAAGATTTCACTATGCCAACAATCTCCCTTTAGGCAGAGAAAACTATTTACACGTCGCTTACGTTGTTTTTTAAACACTAAGCTAAATGTCGAGTCCTAATCTTAGCTAGAACCAATCCACCACTTCACTAATGTATTTTAAGGACTAAAATACTAACCAACACATGATCAACACAATCGGATTTATACATTATCCAATTCTATACACAAACACAAGATCAAGAAAATAGATGCTTGAATCTTAGAAGAAGAGAGGAGAAATCACTAATCTACAACACTTCGTTTCTTGGCGAATACGAGTGTTCTTCTCTTGCACTTGATAGAAGAAGAAAGAAGATGAGATTGGATCACTTAAAACAAGATTAAACTATGTTAGTGATCAAGAGATTTAAAGAGAGAAAGAAGGTTTTAGTGAGAGAAAGAGATCCAAAAAATTCGTGCTAAGAGGTATGAAAATCTGCAAGGAATAGTGCAATATTTATAGCCAGCAAATGGCAACGTCTCATGGCGACGCTCCCGGCACTCCTAGATATATCTAGAGGCCGTCATGCCTATCAGGGGGCCGCTTTTAGGTAGACGCTTCTATTTTTGTCTTTTAGTGGGGGAGGTTGAAACTAGTGTAGAACCTTCTGTCTTGGGGGGGAAACCATTTTCAAATTTTTATAATTAAATAAAACATTTCTTTTATATTAAAAAATATTTTGTATATTTTTATTTTTGTAAAAATACTTTTATAGAAATGTAATGGTTAAGAAAAAAATATTTTCTTGATCACTAATCATGTTTAATGATTTGCTTATTCATACCTTAAGTGATTTATGGCGAAATGGAAATTTACGATTAATAACACATAAACGTTTATTTTTGTCGTAGACATTTTTACATTTTGTCATCTTTAAAACGTAGAGGAGTCGAAAAATATAAATAACATTTTTAGGCGTTATTTGTATTAACAATCTCCCCCTTTTTGATGATGACAAACTCATTTTAAATAAAAATAAAAATTTGCAAGTTATTAATGAGTTTTAATCTATTTCTCCCATTTTTGTCGAATCCAAAAAGGTTGATCGTCGAGTAGAGAATAAAGAAATCGACGATGCCAAGTCTCCCCATTGATGTATACTCCCCCACGTGTGGGGCACCAAGGGATCGAGCTTATGGTATTTTGCTACAAAACCAAGTTAGAAATACAAGTGCAAGAAACATTTCGAACAAGTAGTAATATCTCGACAAATATATACAAGGCTAATAATAGAGATAAAGAAGAAATAGCCATCTAAAACATAATGCATATATGTCACCCATATTAATAAAGAACCATTCATTCATAATTGATTAAAGTGAATTCATACATGAAAGTATGAATACTACAAGACTAGATCTAAAAAAGAGGACATAATCATAATAAGATTCTAAGTACTACATAAAGCCTAGATGATTCTTGAGTCATAGATAATGGCTTTGAGAAAAAGCTTGGGTGAAACATTATTTAGAAGGATTGAAGATGTTTTAAGGATGAGGTGAAGAAGGTGATGCAATGGCAAAAGTAAGAAGATACTCAAGGTGAGCAAACATTAAATTCATCTCATCTCTAAGGGAAAAAAATAAGATTTTGGTTCTGAAAACAACAAATACAATTTACCCCATGATAGTCAAACATGTTGAAGTAAATAGAATGACCTATGAGAGGTGGTTGTGGTGAAGGGGTATCAAGAATGTGATCAATAGGAATGATTGGTGATAAGGAGAGAGTGATATCTAAAGAAGGATGACTAGGTCTTCGAGGAGAATCCATGATATCATCAAGAAAGGGATTAGATGGTTGAGGAGAAGGTGTGTCATTAGAGGAAAGAGCTGAAGAATGAGGTTTTAACTCAAATGAGGAAGAAGTAGTACCAAAGGTAGATGATGTATCTTTGGTTGATGGAATTTTTGATGGTGCATTTGGTGGAGATGGAGATGAGGATTTTGTTATAGGAGAAGGTGTGGTAGTGTCATCATCTTCACTTGTTAAATCGACAAAGAGTTTTCTAGGTGGAATGATGGTGAGTTTGATTTTCTTAGAGGGATTAGAGAAGGATGTTTGGGTGGAAGCCATGGAAGTAGAAGAAAAATGAAGAGGGTGATGGTAAAGATGAAGAAGAACATGGTAAATGTGATTATTTAACAAGGATGAGTGTGATTAATGAGGTAAAGCATGAAGGTTAAGAAAGGATATTCCAAGAGTGGTTTAGCAAAATGCATAAATTCTAGTTAGGCCTAGAAAGGGAGATAGTCAACTGCACAGAAAATCAGGAGAAACACAATGAAAAATATCGTGACTCCTAATGGCGGTCTCTTAAGTAAGGGGCAGTCCTAGATATATTTGGGAGCAGCCATGAATTTAAGGGGGCCATTTCCTGGAGGTACGAAAAATTTTCCTAGTTTTTCTAGATTTTTAAACCTGTGCAGAAAATGTTACCCTAAGCTTTTCCTTTTGCAGCCAACCCTATTACCTCAAGAATCATCTAATACTTCCAAAATCTTAAATACATAGGCTAGCTAATCTAAGTTCTATTTGAAAAGCAAGTATAGGCATCTCATTAAAGAAATAAGTAAGCATGCATAATAACATAAGTGTATAATAGAGAACATATTGTGTCAATTCACATGCAAACCAGTTTAGGATGATAAAATGGAATGATCATCCAAGGCAAAACATGTTGCCTAAGCTCCTTATTAAAAATCCTACCAAATAAACCATAATTTTAAGTACGAAAGCATAACTAATGAGTAATAATTAATAAGTAATTAGTACTAGTCATAAATAAATTATCTTTAGCAGTTTTCCAAATTGCTCATTTCTTCTTCTTTCCCCTCAACAAATTCTTGATGCCTTTCCCGATTAACCTTATTCCACCACGTTGCTCATCTTGCAATTGGATTTGACAGTTTAAAATTTTGGTTTGGCGAGAGTAAAAGGTGAGTTGTATTCATTTGAAAATTTTGGAATGTAGCTTTTTGTGTTTTGGTGATCTTTAAAAGTTGTACGAGGCATTGTTACCTAAATGAAAGAAATACTATCATATTTTATTATTATGAACTCGTAATATTAACAAGAACTTATACCTAGTGTGTGCCTATATGCAACGAATGTGGTGTTGCGGCTAACTCGACTCTAAAACAAAAACCTATGAGTTAACCCAAACACTCCTTAATTCAATTTTGCTCATCCAAACATGTCAAAAATTCTCATTAATTGAATATTTTGCATGATGTTCATGAGATCATTGTGCATGAGTGCAAAAACGTTTTTAGAGTGTATTAACAATGCTTTAAAACATTTTAATGGTGTTCCTAACGTGCGTAATTTCGAAAGAAATTGGGGGTTTTGTTCATACCAAAATTTTTGACAAACACACTCAATTATGCAAATCCTATGTCTACGGGAAGCATATTACTTATACATTGTGTTATTATAGTCCTAAATTCAAATAATCAAAAGAAAAATGAAAAACCTCAATTTTGGTTTTGTGTTCAACATGAACCCTAGACACAAATTAATAAGAAAATAGATGAAATGACTTACATTTGATGATCTTTATGATGTTAGGATTAATTATTGGTGTTGATTTGATTTTCAATTTAAGTTTTAGTGGTTGATTTTAAGATTTGGTGGATTTTTATGTGTTTTCGTCGCTGCAGTTAGAGAGAAGGGGGTGTTTGTTTTTGAGTTTTACAAAAAATGGGATGACAAACAAATCTCACGACTGGTGACGGTCCCATATCGATATGGGGGCCACCTAATTAAATCAGGGGCTGCTAGATATGTAGGGGGCCGGGGCCGCCCCTTAGCAGAGGGTTTTAGACTAGATTTTTGACAAATTTTAACGAAAAGGTGTGAGTTTTAATTTTTATTTCGCGAATTAAAATACTTCGGATGAAGTCATTTAAGTTGTCATGACACGGAATAGAACACGCTGAATCGAGACTAGAGGAGAGAAGAAGGTTTATGGAATGCGTTCCATAATATTAAACCAAGACGGAAGATAGTTAACGATTGTGTTTAAGGGCGTTTAGTGAGATTGTCGGCGATATTGTCGGTCGGCACGAGACTTTTTTGATAGAGATATGTCCTTTATGGACATTGTCTCGAAGAAAGTGGTGACGAATTTCGATGTGTTTAGTTCGCGAGTGCTGCACTGGGTTTTTGCTAAGGTCAATCACGCCTTTATTATCGCACATGATCATGACGTCGGTCGAGTTGAATGTCGTAGTCGATAAGAGCTTGTTTCATAAATAGTGCTTGTTGACATGCCTTTCCGGCGCTTACGTATTCGGCTTCGATTGTGGAAATAGCAAGAGTGGTTTGTTTCTCGAGAACCAATGATGTTAGAAACATCCCTACGAAAGATACCAATATGTTGGTGCTTTTACAATCATCTTAATTACGCATGTTCTGAGTCGATATACTACGGTTTCTATTCCAATCCCTTTAGGGATCTACCATAATCCTAAGTGCGGTAGTGCCCTTTAATGGTCAGAAGATATGCTTAGAACCGCTTCAAGATGAGAGGTTTTGGATCCTCTTGGAAGCGTGCACAAAGGCAGACATAAACATGATCATGCGGCCAATTTGCCGTTAGGTATAATAAACTACATATCATGCCTCGATACTTGGTACTATCTACCGATCACACTCTTCGTCTTTTATGAGTTTAGTATCTGAGGACATGGGAGGTTTCATTAGTTTAGAATTTTCTAAGCCAAGTTTATTAAGCATTTCTATAATATATTTAGATTGATTAAAGAAAATTTCATCTTTCATTTGTTTTATTTGTAATCCAAGGAAGAAGTTAAGTTCACCCATCATGCTCATCACGAACTCGTCATGCATGATTTTGGCAAATTTGTAACATCCGGAAATTTTCGAAACATATTTTAAATAATAAATCATATTTATTATTACATCTCTCATGTGCAAGTTATTTTTAATTTATTTGACTTGAAAACGAAAAGATATATGTTATTTCTAAGCTGATTTATCAAAAACGACACGCTAAATCACGTTTTCATTATTCGGACTCTAAAACAATTTGATGTAAAACGACATTCCGGACAACTTTTTAGTTTTGCCCGAGACCCGAAAACAAGCAGAAAGTGACTGAAATGCCCTCGCAAAATTTTGAACACAACGCGTACCGACCCAAAATAATTAAATTTATATTTAATTATCATATTTTATTAAATAAAAATATTTAATAAATTAATTATCTTGTTAATCGAAAACGTTTGTTAAAAACGCAATTATTAAAGTTAAAATTCATTTTACGGATAAAGTTTATCGGAAAAATATATAAATAAATAACAATCGTTTAAATAATTTTGTTAGAATCATTTATGAAAACTAGACAGTGCAAATACTCATTTTTATTAGGAAAAAACGATTTGGAAAGCTAATGGCGTAAGTTTAGTGACTCGTATCATCCGTGAAGTCGCTCCTAACGTGTCAGAACCGATAGTTATCAAAACTACATTAAAAATTTACACAATTTACCGTAGACTATTTGTGTCTTATCACTTTTCATTTTAACTCTTAATATATATATTAAAAGTTTAAAATTTCATTTCATTTTTTTATATACACACACAAACACTCACCTCATTTTCTTTCATTATCCGCCTCCCAAACCTTCGGCCGCCATCTTTTCTGGCCAACCACCGCCGGAAAACTTTTCCGGCGAGTTTTCTGACCAAGCCCCGAAACGTTCCTCGCCACCCGATCTATCTGATCTTCAACCCACGCGCCGCTACGCACCACACCACCAACCACCACTGCCACGACGCACGCCACCCTCGACAACCACCATTGCAGGCACCCACACCACCATCCCACGACTCATGCCCATTAACTAATCATCATTCCGCACCTCGCTGCCATCTTCACGCCACAACCCCGCACCACCGCGGAGCCAACAAACCAAATAACACCACCATCATCATCTCATCATCATCATCAACCCCGTACCTTCTCCACACGAACCCACCACCAGACACCACTAGAGGTGCGGTTTGATTGATTTAACCGTAAGGGTGCGACCTGGTTGATGTTTATAAGATTAGGGTGCGTGTGGTGTTTTATAAACACAGCCAGGGTGTGTTTGATTTAGTTTTGCACCATTTAGGGTGACATTGGGTTTTCAACCCGACTAAGTGTACGTTGGGTTTTTGTTTCAGACGACTAGGGTGCGCTGGGTTTGTGGTTCAGACAAGGGTGCGTTCGGGTTCGATAATGGCAGCTAGGGGTGTTGTTCGATTTTCGTTAACACTATTAGATGCGTTTGGATTAGTTTTATAACGATTTGGGTGCGGTTTGGGGTGTCGGCAGACTTAAGGAGGGGTGCAGTTTGGGTTGTTGATTTCCACAAAGGGGCGCGTTTGGTTATGCAGATTTCACTAAGGGTGCGTTTGGATGTGGGTTAACAGCCATAAAGGGTTGTTTGGTTTGTCTCGACACCGAGTAGGGTGCGTTTGGCTGTTAAAACAGCCATAAGGGTTGCGTTTGGTTCGGTTTAGCGTTTAAGGTGCGTTGTGTTTATTATAAAACAACAAGAGTGCGTTTGGTTATAGGTTTATCAGCCAAGGGTGCGTTTGGGGTTAGTAGAAAAACGTATAGGGTGCGTTTGGTTTGCCAGTTAACCTTAAAGGGTGTTTGGTTTGCTGGATACACCGTAAGGGTGTGTTTGGTTTGCAGAAAAACACTAAGGGTGTGTTTAGGGTTAGCAAAAAAATCGTAGGGTGCGTTTGGGTGTGTAGAAAACCATTAGGGGTGCGTGTGGGTTTAGAGAAGACAACAAAGGGGTCCGTTTGGTTGGTTTAGCAGAAATAGGTGCGTTTGGTTTAGCGAAACAACATAGGATGAGTTTGGTTTACAAAAATGGACTAATAAATATATTTCAATATTTAATAATAAAACCGGATATAATGGTGGTTTAAATTGGTTAAATAAATGTAATATTTATTATTTGGTTTAGTTTAAATATATATATATATATATATATATATATATATATATATATATATATATATATATATATATATATATATATATTATATTATATTTTTATATATATATATATTATATATATTATTAATTGCGCGGATAATTGCAAACGGATTGATTGAAAAAGGATTTAAGTTATATAGCTTTAAGATTGTTTAATTTATAATTATACAATAAACCGATACATAAACGAAAGTTATACTTTTACAACAACGCAACTAGTTTAGTTAAAAGTCGTAACGAAACACTAAATTATAAAATATTATTTTATAATTCTCGACTGGAAGATAAAGTCATAATGATTGTAAAAGCTTTGAAAATGTCTTTTTAATATTATGAAGCTTTAAAACGGGCGTTCACTTTTATACGAGAACTATTATTAGTAAAATTGGTGATTTCAAAGAGTGGCGTAACGTTTTGCTTCAGTTATTTTTCTCACGATTCTTATTTAATACTTACAAAGTATTATATACCTCGATTATTTATTTGATAGGTTTTCTTTGTTATATAATTCACAGTATGAGTTATATAATTGTTATTTATTTCATAAGTAATATATACGGCATATTTTTACTCATTTGCGTTTACTTTCGATTTATTTTATTAAACCAAAACACCAAACTATTACACTTGGAATCTAAATCTTTATCTAGTGTCGCGTTGGACGTAACATTCATCGGGAAACCCAAATCCGTTATCCTATGCTAGATGGGTCTTAGCGTTAAGTTAACGGCGGCTCTTCTTGATCGGAGGCCGTTCCTGTTTCCGTTTTGTGCTGCGCTTAATATGTGTAGTTCTGCAAATCGTTCTGCAACATCAATGTGAGTTTATAGCCCAATTTTTTACATGTTTTACATATATTTTGGGGTGAGAACATGCTTGTTTTCAAATGCATTTACATGGTTGATTACCTGTTTGGTTTACATACTCATTTATATATCTCGCGAGGAGATTACAAATAATTGGTTTAATTCTTTGAACGTAAACATACATACTATACTTTTATGATTACGAGATTAGTCTTAAGGATGCATGAACTGTTAATTACTCGGAGGGTAAGCGCGAATGTTATAAGATAGATCTATTTGGGATTGACAATCCCCGTTCGGATGACTAGCTATCACTGGGAATGAACGTTATACCATGTCGGATTACGATTAGATTGGCGCCTGCGTGGCCAACAATCACATACACATATTATTTTTAGAAATGCCCGGGTGTCCTTGGAGGGGACACCTATGATGGGTACATATTATTTTCATTAATGCCTGGGTGTTCTAAGAACACCCACTCGATGGGGAAATATTCTTTTATTACTGCCAGGGTGTTCTGGACGAACACCTACGACGGGTACATCTTTACTGTGCTTGAATAAAAGTGGAATACATCAAGTCTACGTCGCAATTTCATGAACTTGAGTAAATTGTAATCATTGTTTTATACTCACATGGATATTTACTGTGCCTTGAATAAAGTGGCAATACATACTTGAAACATTTTGGTGATATATATATAAATATCATACATGCTTTGAACAATTGCGGTACAACGTTCATACGTACATTTTTGTGACTATTTTGAGGATTAAATGGTCATGCATACTTTACAAACTATGTGTTTCTAAAAATCGTACATACATTTTTGGAAAGGACATTTAAGGATTTTTAAATGAGTCATACACACTAATCAGAAATCTTTGGTTGCAAATTTCTACTTAAACAAATCTATGAACTCACCAACTTTATGTTGACTCTTTTAAGCATGTTTTTCTCAGGTGAATTAGATGCTTGGATTATTTGATGTTGCAATAGGTGTCTAAATTGACAATGCTCTTTCATTCTTGGACTACTCACTTTTAGACTAATGATCAAATCTCGTTGGTTGTTTTTCGAGCTTTTCATTGTGATGCAATTATGGACAATTGTTATATCAATTTCAAGGAAATCAACGAGATTACTTTTCAAACGACACGTTTAGAGGTCGTTCTCGTATATCTAGCGCTATGTTTTATGAAGTAATTCCCCCGGACACATTTCCGTTGTGACACGTTTTTGAGGGTGTTACAGATTGGTATCAGAGCACTGGTTATAGAGAACTAGGTTGCATATTTTACCCTAGACTATAACCGTTTTCGCAAATATTGCATCACATCAAACATTTTCAAAGTGCATACACCCTGCTTGCTTATGTGCTTACATTACTTGTTACATTAAGAGCTTACGTGGCATACATATATATATATATATATATATATATATATATATATATATATATATATATATATGCTTGCATCCCTTTTGCGTATATCGTACGTATATTTATATAAGAGTTAATTATATAAATACTAGAACATTTCTTAAGACATTGTGAGTTGCACAATGGTCTCATTTATACCTCAGACATTGTGAGTTATACAATGGTCTCATTTTACTTCTCAGACATTGTGAGTTGCACAATGGTCTCACTCATTTCTCAGACATTGTAAGTTAAACAATGGTCTCTAAGAATATTATTTTCTTCATAACTTTATACAATATCGTATTACACGGAGGCCGTCATAATTTTGTTTACATGGAATTATGTATGAATCTAAGTATTACAAGTCTTGTATGGGCGGGACTTGTAATATGAGGATTGATATGATAATTGCTATGTTAACAAAGCCCGTCACAGTTTTGTTTACATAGGATTATGTATGAATCTAAGTATTACAAGTCTTGTATGGGCGGGACTTGTAATAGGAGGATTTATATGATAATTGCTATGTTGACTCGTTCATAAAGACTTTTACCTTATTTACTCTAACCGAGTACTCATTAACTATCTTGAACTCTAGGTCGATATTCCTTGGTAGTTTTACTCCCCGTCTCCGAAGACGAGTTTGGAACACTCGTCCCATATTCATTAGAGCACATGCATCGTCATGTCATCCATCACCTTGAAAGTTATGTGAGTACGCGTATTGCATCGAGAATTATTAAGTAGGATGATTTATAATCTATTTATTTGAAAGGATTGGGACGCCTCTTCATTTAAATAAATAAATTGTAAATCCCCGAACCATAACTTTATCATTTCTTACTTACATAAATTAGGACGCTCCTTTATGTAAGTAATGAATTATAAATGAGTGGGCTTAATGGTATCCGATATGAGACGAGTGTGAACTCGAACCCGATAATCACCGGAATCTGTTAAAAAGGTTGAGAAGCACAATAGGCTCTTTTGCCATCCGCTGGAAATTCTTAAGGCCTCTCTTGAAACTACCTTATATCATTCTTAAGTTATTTACTTTTGCCGTTGCTAATCCTTTTAGCGGGGATTCGACCTGTTCGTAGAACTAACAGACTTGTTACACACTTGAACTAATGGAGTTGATTCATCCTCGAACTAACGACTGAGTACCATATTCCGCCGTCTATCGCATAAGCTCTTCCGCGAGCTCCTCCCATTTGATTGAACTTTATTCTAGGGACGTCATTTCTTGAAATGTCCTCACTCTCTGCATCCCATCACCAATTGTTATAGTTATGGTGGTTATGGTTGCTGTTGTTGGGTCCTGGAGCGGTCTCGGCTTGTACAACTTTATCCAATAGGTAATGCAACCCCCTTAAACCAGATAAACACCTATTGACGAGAAAGATAGTCGAACTATTCATTTTGGGCCACTAGCGGGAAGACTTAGGTCGCGATACATCCTAGTACTGCCAAGTAAGTTGGGTACTTACATCCAAAAGCCACGTCAATGTGAATCATCGAACATTACAGATAGCAGAAAAGAGACTCTGTCCTGGAACATTTAAAACTTTATACAGACACACTCACGTGACTACACTTTCTTCTTGATGATTTCACTATTAAGAGACTTTTTTTAACGCGGTTATATCAGTCATAAGATTTGTAATGATATTTTTTTGAGATACCCATTTTGGTGGATTAAATATCCTGGTCAAACTTAGCCAAATTTTTTGGTATATGGAGAAGTGTCGAAACATCTAGTTTTGCTGAATAAAGTTATCAGCGTCTTGTTTAGAACTGGTTTATTAAATCTTAAATCTTTTCTTGGTCACACAAACGGTTAACACAAATTTAATCTCGGGACGAGATTTCTTTAAGGGGTAGGTATTGTAACATCCGGAATTTTTTGAAACATATTTTAAATAATAATATTTTTATTATTACATACTCTCATGTTGCAAGTTATTTTTACTTATTTGAATTGAAAATGAAAAAGTATATGTTATTCCTAAGTTGATTTATCAAAAACGACATGCTAAATCACGTTTTCATAACTTGGACTCTAAAGCAATTTGATGTAAAACGACATTCCGGACAACTTTTTAGTTTTGCCCAAGACCCGAAAACAAGCAGAAAGTGACTGAAATGCCTCACAAAATTGGGAACACACGCAGTTACGACCAAAATATTAAATTTATATTTAATTATCATCAATTTTATTAAATAAAAATATTTAATAAAATTTATTATTTGTTATCGAAAATCGTTTGTTAAAATACGCAATTTACTGAAAGTTGAAATTCATTTTACGGATAAAGTTATTCGGAAATAATATAAAAATAAAATAACAAACGTTTTAAATAAATTTTGTAAAACATTTATAAAAACTAGACGTGTAAATACTCATTTTTATAGGAAAAATGATTTGGAAAGCAATGGCGCAAGTTTCGTGACTCAAATCATCCGTGAAGTCACTCAAACGAGTCCCGAACCGATAGTTATCAAAACTACATTAAAAATTTACACAATTTACCCTAGACTATTTGTGTCTTGTCACTTTTCATT
This sequence comes from Tanacetum coccineum, assembly GCA_026074375.1. NCBI lineage: Eukaryota > Viridiplantae > Streptophyta > Magnoliopsida > Asterales > Asteraceae > Tanacetum > Tanacetum coccineum. The sequence continues at coordinate 117,796 of BQNB010000717.1, read as the reverse complement.
TTAACTCTTAATATATATATTAAAAGTTTAAAATTTCATTTCATTTTTTATATACACAACACACACACTCACCCCATTTCTCTCTCATTATCCGGCCACCCCCCACCTTCGGCCGCCATCTTTTCTGGCCAACCATCGGCAGAAAACTTTTTCGGCGAGTTTTCCGACCAAGCCACGAAATGTTCCTCGCCACCCGATCTATCCGATCTTCAACCCACGCGCCGCCACGCACCACCCCACCACCCCCACATGCCAACGCGCCACGCACACCCTCGACACACAACCATTGCAGCCCACAAACCACCTCCCCACGACATGCACCTTCACATAATCTCCGACCCAGCTGCCTTCATTACGTCAAACATCACCGCACCAACGCGAGCCCAAAGCACCATTATACACCATATCATCATCTCATCTATCATCATAACCGTAACCCCGCCCCATTCCACCGAACCCCACCAGAAGTACCTCCACTAGAGGTGCGTTGATGGATTTACCGTAAGAGTGCGCCTAGTTGATTTACAAGATTAGGGTGCGTGTGGTTGTTTAAACCACCAGCCAGGGGTGTGTTGATTTGGATTTGCACCATTAAGGGTGCGTTGGGTTTTCAACCCGACTAGGGTACGTTGGGTTGTGGTTTCAGCCGACTAGGGTGCGCTGGGGTTGTGGTTTCAGACAAGGGTGCGTTCGGTTCGATAATGGCAGCTAGGGGTGTTCGTTTGGTTTTCGTTAACACCGATTAGGGTGCGTTTGGTTTTGTTTTAAAACGCATAGGGTGCGTTTCGGTTGTCGCAGCACCAAGGAGAGGTGTGTTTGGTTGTTGAATTACCACAAAGGGGGCGTTTGGTTATGCAGATTTCACTAAGGGTGCATTTGGATGTGTGTTAACATCCATAAAGGGCTGTTTGGTTTGTCTCGACACCGAGTAGGGTGTGTTTGGCTATTAAAACAGACATAAGGGTTGCGTTTGGTTTGGTTCAGCGTTTAGGGTGCGTTGTGTTTATTATAAAACAACAAGAGTGCGTTTGGTTATAGGTTTATCAGCCAAGGGTGCGTTTGGGGTTAGTAGAAAAACATATAGGGTGCGTTTGGTTTGGCAGTTAACCAATAGGGGGTGTTTGGTTTGTCTGATAAAATAAATAACAGTAGGGGTGTGTTTGGTTGTGCAGAAAAACACTAAGGGTGTTGTTTGGGGGTTTAGCAATAATAAACCGTAGGGTGCGTTTGGGTGTGTTAGATATATACCATTTAGGGTGCGTGTGGGTTAGAGAAGGGGACAACATGGGTCGTTTGGTTGGTTTAGCAGAAATAGGGCACGTTTGGTTTAGCGAAGCAACATAGGGGTGAGTTTGGTTTACAAAAAATGGACTATATAATATTTTTCTATATATGATAATAAACCGGATATAATAGGTGGTTTAATGGTTAATAAATGTAATTATTTATTATTGGGTTTAGTTTGGAACATACGTTAATATATATATATATTATTTATATTATATATTATATATATATATATATATATATATATATATATATATATTTTAATATTTATATATATATATATTATATTTATTATATATATTTTAAACTAGCAGCGAGTAATTGCAAAACGGATTGATTGAAAAAGGATTTAAGTTACTATAGCTTTTATGATTGTTTAATTTATAATTATAAATAAAACGTTTCCATAAAACGAAGTTATACTTTTAAAACAACGTAACTAGTTTAGTTAAAAGTCGTAACGAAACACTAAATTATAAAATATTATTTTATAATTCTCGACTGGAAGATAAAGTTATAATGATTGTAAAAGCTTTGAAAATGTCTTTTATATATTATGAAGCTTTAAAACGTGCGTTCACTTTTATACGAGAACTATTATTAAGTAAATTGGTGATTTCCGACGGTATCGAAACTTTTGCTTCAGTTATTTTTCTAACGATTCTTTATTAATACTTACAAATGTATTTATATACCTCAATTATTTATTTTGAGTGGTGTTTCTTTGATATATAATCATGTATGAGTTATATAATGTTATTTTTTCACTAAGTAATGTATACGGCATATATTAACACTTTGGGTTTACTTTCGATTTATTTTATTTAACCAACCACCAAACTATTACCACTTGAAAATCTAAATCTTTATCAACGTGTCGCGTTGACGTAACCATTCATCAGGAAACCTAAATACATTATCCTATGCTAGTAGGTCTTAGCCGTTAAGTGAAGCTGCATCTTCTTGATCGAGCCGTTCCGGTTTTCCGTTTGTGTTGCGCTTAATATGTGCAGTTCTGCAAATCGTTCTGCAACATCAATGTGAGTTTATAGCCCCATGTTTTACATGTTTTACATATATTTTTGGGGTGAGAACATGCTTGTTTACAAATTCATTTACATGATTGATTACATGTTTGGTTTACATACTTATTTATATATCTCGCGAGGAGATACAATACTTGGTTTAATTTTTGAACGTAAACACATACTATACTTTTATGATTACGAATTATCTTAAGTTGCATGAACTGTTAATTTGGAGGGTATGCGTGAATGTTATAAGATAGATCTATTTGGATGATCATATCCCCGTTTGCATGTACTAGCTATCAATGGGAACGAACGTTTTACATTGTCGGATTACGATTGGGATTGGCGCCTGCTGGGGCCAAAATCACATACACATATATTTTTAGAATGTTCGGTGTCCTTGGACGGGGACACCTATGATGGGTACATATTATTTTCATTAATGCCTGGGTGTTCTTGGAGGGAACGCCCACGATGGGAACATATTCTTTTATTACTGCCCGGGTGTTCTTGGAGGGAACACCTACGATGGGTACACTCTTATTGTGCCTCGTATTAAAGTGGCATTCATACATGTCTACGTCGCAAGTTTCATAACTTAGAGTATTTGTAAATCATTGTTTTTATACTCACATGGTATTGATTGTGCCTTGTATAACGTGCGCTATACATACTTGAAACATTTTGGAGATTTATTTATAAATATATACATGCTTTGAACAATTGGTGGTTACAAACGTATAGTACATTTTTGTGACTATTTAGGGATTTAAATGGTCATGCATACTTTACAACTATTTGATTTCTAAAAATCATACATACATTTTGGAAGGACATTTAAGGATTTTAAATGGTCATACACACTTGACAGAACTTTGGTTCAACATTTATACTTAAACAAATCTATGAACTCACCAACTTTATGTTGACTCTTTTTAAGCATGTTTTTCTCAAGTGAATTAGATGCTTGGATTATTTGATGTGCACTAGAGTCTAAATTTGACAAGATCTCATTCATGGACTACTACTTATATACAAATGATCAAATCTCGTTGGGTTGTTTTCAAGCTTTTCATTTTGATGCAATTATGGGACAAATGTTATATCAATTTCAAGGAAATCAACGAGATTACTTTTCAAACGACACGTTTAGAGGTCGTTCTCGTGTATCTAGCGCTGTGTATTATGAAGTAACTCTCCCGGACACATTTCCACTGCGACACGTTTTTGGGAGTGTTACAAAATTCATCACACATGTCTTGACAAGTCGAACCGAATATAATGTCATCGACATATATTTGAACGATGATGAGATTTGGACCTTTCTTCTTTGTAAAAAGCGTGTTATCTACCATTCCCATGTTATACTCATGTTTAATAAGAAAAACTTTTAATCTATCATACCAAGCTTTAAGAGCTTGTTTAAACCATACAAAGCTTTCTTGAGTTTATAAACATGATCTGGTTTTTCAAAGTTAATGAATCCTGGAGGTTGTGCCATGTATACCTCCTCATTGATGAAACCATTCAGGAATACACTTTTTATGTCCATTTAGAATAACTTAAATTCTAAGGTGCAAGAATAGGCTAATAATATTCGAATAGACTCTAATCTAGCAACTGAGGCATAAGTTTCATCATAATCGACGCCCTTTTGTTGATTATAACCTTGGGTGACTAACCTAGCCTTATTTCGAGAAACAATACCGTTCTCGTCTAACTTATTTCTATACACCCACTAAGTTTCTATGATTTTCATATTCCTAGGTTATGGTACTAACTCCCAAACATCGTTTGCAACGAATTGATTTAATTCTTCTTGCATAGCGATTATCTAACTTTTATTCTTTAAGGCTTCATTCACATTCTTAGGTTATAGTTGATATAAAACAAAAGAAGTTACTTTGATTTTGGGCTTGAGACCTAAGAGATCTTTGATTAAGGTTTCCTATGACATTTTCTAAAGTATGGTTCCAAGATTTCTTAATATTGATTGCTTCGTCAATTTCTAAAGTTTCATCCTCAATGTCTTTCTCTAAGTTTTTCGTTTCGGTAACCTTAATGGCTTCTTCTTCATCTAAGTTATCATTAACCAAGGGTTATGTCTTAAGAGGTGGAGGAGTTTCATCGAATGTCACATTGAATGATTCTTCGATTTTCATGGTGTGTTTGTTTATAACGATGTAGGCTTTACTATTTTAGGAGTAACCTAAAAAGATACCTTCGTATGACTTTGGGTCAAACTTTATAAGGTAATCTTTAGTGTTTAAGATGAAGCACTTGCTTCTAAACACTTTAAAATAATCAAGAGTAGGTTTCCTACCTCTCAAGAGTTCATAAGCTGTTTTTCCTAATAATGCTCTAATTAGGATTCAGTTTAGGATGTAGGTTGAAGTGTCTACGGCGTTACACCAAAACTTTTGTGGTAACAATTGTTCATTCAACATGGTTCTACTCATTTCTTGTAGAGTCCTATTTTTCCTTTCTACCACGCCATTTGATTGTGGAGTGCGTGGAGCCGAGAAGTTATGTGTAATACTGTTGGCATTACAAAACTCTCTAAATTGCACTTCATTATCAAATTCCCTACCGTGGTTCGCCTAATTGACACTATAGAACATCCTAATTGGTTTTGTATTTTCCTACTAAATATTTCAAATTTGATCGAAGGCTTTGCTTTTTGTTTTAAGGAATCTTGTCCAAGTGTACCTAGAATTGTCATCTACTATTACTAAGGTGTAGAGGTTTCCTCCGTAACTCCATACGACGGATGGACCGAAGAGATACATATGGAGAAGTTCTAAGCATCTAGTCATTGAGACTATATTCTTAGCTTTGTGACTAGCGTAAGCTTGTTTACCAATTTTTCAAGCATCACAAAAGTGTTGATCAAACTTAAGCTTAGGTAAATTTCTAACTAGTTCCTTAGAGGCTAACGATTGAATGACACGCATATTAGCGTGACCTAATCTCCTATGCCATAAAGTGAAGTTTTCATCAATCGTTGCAAGACAAATTTTGTCTTTTGGCTTATTTCCTAATTTCATCACATATAAGCCTTTCTTCCTAATACCTCTACCTATAACCTTACCATCCTTAGTGATTTCACTATCGTGTTCAGAGAAAGTTACTCTACATTTATTATCACATATTTGACCTACACTTAGCAAGTTAAATCTTAAGTTATCTACATGTTCTACATTATCTATATTGAGAGAGTCATTAGAGATCGTACCTTTGCCACTAATGTTACCGCAAAGATTGCTACCAAAAATGATGTTACCTCCATTGTATGCCTTGTAGGTTGAAAAGATCTTTCAGTTGCCCATCATGTAGTTTGAGCATCCGCTATCTTTTATCCACTCATCAGGTTCCAAGTCAACTCCAAGGCATATCTATTTATATAAGACAACAATTCAAACATTTTGTCTCCAATATCTCATGGGTCCAAAGTTGTTAGTGCCAAACATCCCTTGTATTTGTTGTATTTGATTAGGATGTGGAAATGGAGGACACATTCCCTATGGCATGTAACTGTGAGGTTGGAAGTTCTTCTAAGTTACAGCATATCTATGAGGTTAGTTTTATTGACCAACATTTATTCTTGGTTGTGGTGTCTTAGAACGAGGATAAGAATTGTTGACTCTCCTAGGAGGTGGAGTTTTTGACCTAAAGTTTGGTTTAGAAAATCCAACTCCGGGTTTTAACGATGGTTTATAAAATTGTTTAACTTTATTATCACTAGCAATGGGAATTTTACGTTGTTTACCATTATATGTTTTGCTCTTGAACCCAAAATGGATTTTTGAAAAGTAACAGATTTTTCTTTTTCTAACGAACAGACCGGCAATCCCTGATTTACTTTAGGAGCCGCCTGTGCATTTTGGGGGCCACCTTCGGTAATTGGGGGACCTCCACCAGAGGACGTCTCTTTTTGAGATTTCACAAATTTTATTTCCTTAGTCCCACTTGTTGATGCTTCAAATAAATTAAATTCTAGACCTAATTTATCTCTGGAGGGTTTTTGATTACTTAGCATTTTATTTAAAGAATGTGTACTCTTTGCAAATTGAGTTAGATTAAAGGCTTCCTCTTTGATTTTTTTGTTGTCGACTTTAAGTATTTGACACTTTATACATTCGAGATCAACTCCCTTGTTTTTCTCAAGTTTAGACAACCTTTCTTTTAATTCACTAAGTTCTTTTTCTAATTCGTTTCTAACAATTTTTAAATGTTTATTCTTATTGATTACTTTTAGACTCATCTTGCATAATCTATTTTACTCACTATCTAAAGTAGAATCATCTATTGATGAATTTCCATCACTAAAGTAAGAGGTTTCAAAACATACCACACTAGATGCTTAAGCCATGAGACATGTCTCATCTTCATCCTTTTCATCATCTTCTTCACTGCTATCACTCCAAGAACCTCCAACAAATGCTCTTTGGTTCTTTTCCTTCGGTGGTCTCGGAGATTCTTCGATAAGATGATTTGGATCATCGTATCTAAAGCAATTCCTATCACTTTTGCCGTTCTTGTTATCTCGGCTTCTTTGGAACGTCTTTTTATCATTCCATGGTTATCTTATTAATCTTCCTCTTCTCTTGAAGAACTTATTGAAGTCTCTAACAGCCATGACGTACTCTTCGTCTTCACTTCCGGAAGTTGAACATTCTTCATCACTAGATTTCTTCTTAGCCTATAAAGCAAGAGATCTCCTTCCTCCTTTAGCTTTGACTATTTTGGAATCTTTCTCTGTAACATTTCGTATTTTCAGGTCATTTTATGACGTCATTTATTTCATCATTATTTCACTATTTATTTTTTTTTAATTTTTTTTCTCGTACGCGTTCGCTTTTAATTTTAAGTGTTAAGTTAAACGCGTAAACTAAAAATCAACAATCAATGTAAACGGATACCAAACGAATTAAAGTTTACGTTAAGCAAGCCTTATATTATTTTACAAAAATAATAATTAACTTTTTATATTTTATTTTTATTAGATACGTAAAGCGTTTACGTTTCGCAATTTAATACATTTAGGCATACCCGGAAGCACCAAAAATAAATTTACGCTTCAACAAATACTCATTTTTATTTCCAATGACTAAAGTTTTATAAAACATTACCCACACTTATAAAATGGGACGCCCATATACAAGAAATAAGCCAAGGTTTATAAATTCTCAAGTATTACACATTTCATTTACTTACAACTTTCAAAAGAAAAGTGATACTTTCATTTTACATTCTTTTTCAAGGATTAACACAAGATAAATTGCAAGTGAAATACCTAGTAAACATTTCTCCTCTTTTTCATGAGATAATCTCAACTAATTGGTGACAAAGAAACATAAGTATTAATGTTAAGGCATGTACATACATTAGCTAGTAAAGACCTAGCCATGACTAATTGAATTTGACCAAGACTTTCCTCATTTTACTCATATTGTTCCCTTGACCGAACCCCCCCCCCCCCCCCTTTGATCTTTGTATATCATATTTTACTAGTCTTATTTATACATAAAACTCTTGCACTAGAAAGTAATATCACTCATTCATTTCCTTAGTCTAAAATCAAACACATATCTCTCTTTTTCTCTTGCTCACCCACGTCCCAAAATAAACTACCCAAACCATCCATAAAATTTTTACTTAACACATTTACAAGTGATCCCACATTATATCTAAGACTTACCATGAAGGTTTAAAGGCTTGGTTAAGTCTTTACAAGAATCAAGCAAAGGAAAAAAGCGAGTTGAGGTTTTCTTAAGAAAACAAGGGTTTTCATCCTTGGTTTTCAAGCTAAGGTTTAAATCACAACGGTGTGATTTGTTTGTCATTCCTCACTCATTCACTTAAGGTCATCTAAAACTCTTAATATCTTTACTTTCATGATTTTATATATATAATGTTTATATGGCTCATCACCGTTAATGATACTTTTAAACTTGAAAAATGGATTTTTCTTGTGATTATAATTTTGTATACTTTTACACATGTTATATGGTTGCTAATGTCATGTTATAAAGAGAGTATAAGTATTGTACACTTGTTGGTTATGTATAAAAAGTAAATGGGTAAACTAGTTAACTAAAAGTTACTTAATGAACTTATGATTTAAAAGTGTTGTTAAGGACTTGATACCATGGACGCTTGGACAAAATATGGACTAAGGAATTATAATATATATAAGACATGTGATATAAAAGACTTGTGGTATTTTATCGAAACTAAAAACTATTAAAAACAAAGTTATATAAATAAATACATATGTATTAAAAAGGGGCTGTTTGAGTTCGACTTTTAAAGCATGGATTTTATAGGTTATAAAAATAATACGTCTCATGACGATTCCAAAAATGTAAGAAACTCGAAAAACGGATTTATAACGAAGAAGATACATAGTTTACGAGTTATACGTTAATTAAACTTTTATAAAACTAATTTTATAAAAGTTACTGTTCACAACAGATACATTTTTGGAAAATAATTATAAAACTTTTAATTACGAAGACGTGCTCGAAAGAATCACTAAAAACGGAGTTAAAACGAGTAAGATACGACGTTTCAAAGTTATCGAACATTATATATAAAAGCTGAAAAACTATGTACGCTTCAGCAGCTGCTGAAGCTCATTTTCGAGGGCCTTCGGGTCCGATTGAGTCGAAATGTAAAACTACAAAGTTGTTCGGAACGACATTTTACATAAACCTGCCAATTTTCATAATTTTCGGATGTATATTTTGTAAACTGACACTATTTCCTGAGATGATAGTTGTTGGTTTCTGTTTTTTATAAATTTTTGCGAAACATTTGATGTGAATCACTTAAATAATATTATACTTAGTTTTTAAACTTAATAAAATATTATTTTAACAAAGGCGATTAAACCTGTTAAAAAACGATTATACGAGATCAAATACATGGTATTTAATTATCAAATGCAATTTAAGCATGATTTCACAAACACGATTAGATGGTGATGTAGCTATATAGACTTATATACGGTATTACTTATTTCATAGTACGTAGTACTTATTCGACCTATATTGGATTAGGTTGCCTTCGGATTCCTTCGTGACGCATTTTTCTATTATGAATACTTGTTGATTACCATTCACTCGAGGTGAGTTCATAGTCTCGCATTTCAATCTTTTTAATGTTTTATAAACCCGCGAGGGGAATACATGCTCTTTTACAAACTCATATATTTTACTACAGTACAATTACCTTTCAATACTTTGTGAGTTCATAGCCCCACCTTTTCTCTTTTAATGGTTTTCATAAACTGTTTTCGGGGTGAGAATACATGCTCATTTTACCAAATTGATTTCTACTACTTAAGCGTTAAATGACTATTTTTACTAAAGCTTTTAACTTGCCTACCACATGATTTTTAATACATGGTTGATTTCTTATGAACTTACTAAGTTTGATTTGCTATGCCTGAATTAATGCCTGATATGAATTGCCAAGTTATACCTTCTCAGCCACTTAAGTCCCCTGTTTATCATGATCCGACAGATTGCTAGTGTCGTGAGCGCGAGTGTTTTTTGGATAGATCTACGGGGATGAACAATCCCCACCTTTCCCTTTGGGTCACAAGCTGACTTATGAGTGCCATTGAACATTTGAGGTATTACTTTCTAGGCTGTTGGCAGAACATCCTACTTTTAATATGGGGCATTCAACTCATTAATTGAAGTAACGTTAAGGATTCGTGTCAAGTGAGCTTAGTGCAAATAATACAAAGTGTTAGACATATGAATGTGTTTCTCTGTGTCTACCATACTATGTTTGGACTATGAATACGTACATAGTCTGCTATTATTTGTTTTGGGACTTCGGAATACGTACTTAGTCCACCATTACTTCGATCTTGTGGTCCCCACTACTGAACATTACTAGATTTATTAAATCACTACTTGGATTTCGGAGAAATAAACACTTTTAAAATAGTTGTAACGCTACTTTTCTTCTGAACTCTTTCCTTATAAACTATTTCAATACTACATTTTACTTAAACCTATGAATCACCAACATTTATTGTGACGTTTTTGCGTGAATTTTCTCAGGTTATTATTCTGGCTACTGAGCATTGGAACATTCGGTCGCGCTCGGATATAAATTTTTTATGAAGGCTTATAACTTGATATAACCATTACGACCAACTTTTTAAAAATAAACAAAATGTTTCTATTGCATTATAAATGGGATCCTTTGTAAACTCTGATTTTAATATAACGAATGTGAAATTTATCTTAAAACGTCTCTTTTGAGGTCGTTTTCCGTGACTTGTGTTTTGTGCCCTGAAGTCGCACCCCAATGTTACCATTCCGCTGCGTCGACCTGATTTTGGGGGTGTGACATTCTCGATGATCATCTTATGGACTTTGAGATTACCAATGAGTTCATCAAGATATAGTAATGTCAAGTCTTTCTACTCTTCAATCGCTGTGACCTTTGCTCTCCATCTAGGATGTAGAGCCCTAAGAAACTTCCTAACATAGTTCTTGTTAGAGTAACCTTCATCAAGAGCTTTTAGACTAGTAATAATAGTGTTAAATCTAGCAAAAGCATTATCTATAGATTCATCTTTGAAAATGATGAATTGTTTATATTGTTGTACCAAAAGGTCAATCTTGTTTTCTTTGACTTGGCTATTACCTTGATGGGTGATTAATAAAGTTTTCCAAATATCTTTTGCCGTATTACACATGAAAATTCTTTCATATTCTTTTCTAGGCAAAACATTGTAAATAAGCCTTTTAGATTCGTTATTTTTCGCAAATCTTTTCTTAAGTTCATTACTTTGTTTTTCAAAAGGGACAACCTCATTTAGTTTGGTTTTCGGATTATTTTCAATGGGTTGAAATTCACCGTTGGTAATAACATGCCAAAGATCAAGATATTTTGATTTTACATATGTTCCGAATCTATTTTTCCAATAAATAAAACTATAGCTTTCAAAAAGTGATGGTCTTTACATAGATCGCCCTTCTAGATAGTTGTCAGAATCCATAGATCTATCCAAGCTTTAAAATACAGTATATTTTAAAAATCTTGAGTGACCTTGGCGTCTGATACTAATTGTGGAAACTAGAAGAGGGGGAGGGGGGGTTGAATAGTTTACACGTTCATTTTTGTTTTAAAACTTTGCTTTCAAAATACTTAGATTCGAATTGTATGTTTAACCAACCAACAATATGAATCAACCAAGTAAATATCTAAACTAATAGTAAATAACAATCACAACAATATAAAGAGATGAGAGAAGGAACAATCAAACCAAGACACTAAGATTTATAGTGGTTCGGCTACGAAGCTCTTCTTCGCCCTACTCCACTCCCCGAGTATCCTACTCGAGATTTCACTATGTCAACAAGCTCCCTTCAGGCAGAGAAAATCGTTTACACGTCGCTTACGTTATTTTCCGACACTAAGCTAAATGTCGAGTCTAAATGTCGAGTCCTAATCTACTATAACCATTCTACCACCACATCACAATCACTACACATCACTATATTACACTATTGGATTTACGACAATATCCAATCACTCAAATACACAAGATAATTAACAACAAAGATTGTACTTAGAAGAAAAAGAGAAATCACTAATCACACTCGTTCTTGGGCGAATACGAGTGTTTTTCTCTTTAAACTTATATTAAGAATGAGAAGGGAAAGAGATGAGAAGAAGAGATTAGGTCACATTAAACTAGATCAAGAGATGTTGGTGATCAAGATCTATAGGGATAGAAAGAAGTGTTTTTAGAGAGAGAAAGAAGTATGAGAAAATTTGTGCAAATAGTTCTATTTTTTCTGCAAGGAAATGGAGCAGTATTTATAGGCAGAAAAATCCAACGTCACTGGCGGCGGTCCTGGTGGTCCCAAGATATATCTTGGGGGCCACCAGTCCTATAAGGGGATGCCAGTCGACTACGCTCCCTTTTTGTCTTTTGTATAAAGGTTGTATCTGGTAAAATAAGCTTCTGTTTGGGGGGGGGGGGGAATATGAATATAATCCAATTTAAAAGTTTTTAATAAACTTTTCTTTTAATTAGAAAATATTTTGTATAAAATAATTTTGTGAAATATTCTTATTGTACAACATGATAATGGAATAAGAGAAAAATATTTTCTTGATGCCACGAATCAAGCTTAATGATTGTTATTGTTTCATACCTTAAGTGGATTACAAATCTTAGAAAATGGATGGAATTTTAACGATTAATAATTTATAAAATCATATAATTTTAATCGTAAACATTTTAACATTTTATTGTTATTATAAAAACGTTGAGAGGTACAAAAAATATAAAATCACGATTTAAACATTATTTTTGTAAAGAACAGCGATGGGATGCGTAAACAAAAGGGGGAAGATTTACTACCTCCGATTACTCGAAGGGGTAACTACGGGATACATAGACCCATTATATGAAGGTATGCCATTATTCGTGAAGGTACGCGGTATATACCCTCCTTATGAATGATAGGCGGAGGTTCCCTCAGCAGAGGGGTTACCATTCTGAGCCTGCAAAGGGAAACTCGGAGGTTGCCCATTAACAATGCCCGCAGATAGTTAGGAGTAGGGGTTAACATGAGTAGGCACAAATCCAGTAGGTATATGCAAACTATTAGGTATGAAAGGTCAGTCATGGTGTGAGAGAAGCATACCGTTAGGAGGGAGATTCCCCCCTGTGTTAGTTGTAGGTTGATGGCCTCCGTATACCGAGGTCAAAGAGGATTGCAGAGGTTGACCGCTTTCATTTCTTCCCAAATGAGCTGGAGAGAGTAGGGGAAGATTCATTCCCCTATTTCCATTCCCCCTTGTTGCTATCTCTGAAGGCCTACTACCTTTAGCATTTCTTCCTGCCCTGCTCCCTTCCCTGTTTGGATCTTTTTTGAACCCTACTACTCTTTCTCGCTGCCTACGAACCCTGGGAGACCTCGACCGAAGTGGTGGAGTAGTTTCCCTAGTTGGACCAGGTCTTGGTTTCATCTCTTGCTCTTCGTCATAGTCCTCACTTAAATATTCTAGTTCAATTCGGAGGTCTTCATTGCGTATCTGCCTTTGTCATTCTCTTAGGCGGGATTTGATAACTTCATAGTTAGCCTCTACAAAAGCAGGGCTAATTATAGGGTTAGGATTAGCCGAGGTAGAAGCACGATAAGCAAATGGCGTATTTTCAGGAGTAGTGGCGGAAAACACGATGGTAGTCACAGGTGGTCTTTTACTGGTGTTAATATTTGGTATCTGAGGTGGTGTCGAGAAACCTGGTGGTGGCGTCGTTTCTTTTTCGTTAGTCATGCCGGAAAAGTAGATAAAGTGGTTTGGAGGTTATTTGACTTGGTTGAAACGGGACTAATTGTTGCGGGTCCCACGGATGGGGCCACTGATTGTGAAAATATGCCACGATCAGGCTTCAAAATGATCGAAGAGTTCTTGGGGTGATTGCGGGATCGCCAAGTCTTGGATAACCTGTGTCAACACAAATAAAAACACTACGTTAAGTGAAGTGCAAGGGGTGTCCCTGCGAATCACCTCTGGCGTGAGAGTAAGTATGTGCTTTGTAATGTAAAGTATAGTGAATAAGTATGTATGAGGGCCTTAGGCATACCTGGAGACCTTGCCATCTATTTATAAGTGTAGAAATGAGATGGAACGAGGTCTATTACAAATGTCAGTGATCGTGGGGATGTCCTACATTTTAAGGGATGATTCTGGGAACTATATGCCACGTTCTCTATCTTCGCGGGAAAGATTTGATAGAGAGGGAGATCGTGGGTGATTGACTTAAAAAAGCCTAACATTTGCCCTAGTTTTGTCGAAGGCCTCACCGTGAAGGGTTAGGGTCTTTGCGTGGTGGATTCCCATACTGGTAATCATCCCGAAGATGATTTTACACCACTCAAAACTATTCGAAGATCCCATGGTGCAATTGGGAAGAGGATCCCATGCGAGCTCGAAGGGGAGGCCTTCGAGCCGAAGAGGAGGGTACGTCATTAGTAGTCCTAATTGCACATAAACACAAGAAAAATGAAAATCCTCAATTTTAATTTTTTTTCAATATGAACCCTAGACAAAAATTGGAATGAAAATAGGTGAAATGACTTACAATTGATGATCTTTATAGTGTTAGGATTGATTATTAGTGTTGATACGATCTTCAATTGGTGTTTTAGATGGGTAATTGTGTGAAGCGAAGATAAATTTAGTGGTTCCGAGAGATTTTGTTTAATCGTAATTATTATGCGAAACTAACCAATTTATGTAATTTTTAAAATTAAAAATAAAAAATTTGATTAATACTTTCGCAAAGAATAGATATATTTGGGGCTTGGCTTTACGAAAACTTTAATTCGTTTGGTGTCCGTTTACAATAATTGATAATTTATAGTCTTACGCGATATAACTTAACTATTATAAGTTAAAAGAAAAATGCAACGGTAAAAAAATAATTATTAGTAAAATATATGACGTTGTAAATGACCTGAAAATGCGGAATGTTACAAGATCTATCCACAATATTCGCGTTCACTCGCAAGTGATTAATGGTTCATGATTAAATGATATTGCAGAAAGATGTAAACTTAGGACAATATAGATATATCAAGATAGCATACAGTTGCAAAATAAATTGTATTCATGGTTTCTATCATGTATCCCCCCACGTGGTTTGTAAAAACATATAAATGTGGGACTTATGAACTCACCTAGATAAGTAGTTGATTGGATTTGTAAATTTAATTCAAAAAAGAAGTAAACAGCCCTCGTCACCAACCCTGGTGAAAATGACAAGTCTTAGTTTGAATTGTTTCAAAACATTATTTTACTAAAGTTTAATCGAAATGATTTTGGTTTTATTAGTTTGTGACAACATCTATCACTTTTCGGAGGCGATCACTAATCCAAGGTCAAGCGTAAAACGTTTGAAGGAGCTAGGAGACACTTTAAATCGTAAATCAAGCAACTCGTCAAAACGTCTACCCAAATGAAAACCCCTCACATGAAACTCCCTAGTAACGTGATACGTTATAGTTAAATGATAAGATTTTATCATTTTAAGTTTCTTCAAAAGCTAGTAGATGATAAATTATGTTAAATATATAACATAATTGTTTTATAATGTTTCGATCGATGAATGATAACGACAAATGTGTCGGGTTTTAATAAAATCAAGTCTTATATTATTTAAATATATTTTTATAATTAATATAAAAATATTACATTTTATACCCTTGAGAATATGAAAATGACAATATATACCCTTGGTATATATATATTTTATAATTTAATCCCTTTATATATGATTTTAAAACATTTAACCCTTAACTTTCAAGTATGGCAAAACAAACCCCTGAAGTTTAACTTTAGAGTAATTACAATTTCAGCCCTCTAGGTTATAAAGTTTCAAGAATCCTTTACAATATATACCCCTTTGTGGGCATTGTAAACAGAATTGCATTTTAAGCTCCAGAAATCCATAATACTTGTAATTTTATTTAATCAAGAAATAGATTTGGGCAGGCTTATACTAATTACAATAAATTGCTAAAATAATAAAGTAATTAATGATGCTAAGTATGCCTTCATAAAAGAGCATATGAGCTCAAAAAATCCAAAAAAGGGTATGTCTTGTTGTTATAAGAAATAAATATCCCTATTAGAGTTCTAGGGGATTTTAGGATTAGTAACTATAAGGCTTAAAAAAAGAAAGATTAAGCTTATAAAATCATGATTAAATCTTAAAATCATATTAGGTTCTATGAAAATAAGTTAATATTTCAGGGGCTTTATAGAAGTAGGGCGTTTGTGTTTAGGAAAACCAAAGAGTCAAAGTGCAAAAGGGTATAAAGGGCTGATTTTATCATCGAGACAAAAGGGATGATAAAATATGAGAGCTTATATAAAAATCTAAAACAATACAAGACATATTGAATCGAGTAGAAAATCTTACTAGGTACACCGAGAATGGGTTGAAAAGACAAAGTATATACCTGAAAACTTTATGAGCTTGGTTTCATGGACTTCTTTTCCGTTCTTATCCTTTGCTTTTCTACTTAATCTTAATCTTCCTATACTTACACTTCTAGGACATTGCAAAGCATAGTTTTTAAAGTAGTTTTGAGTTTGATGGTGAATTAGAAGTATGATGTTCGTGTATATATAGGGTTAAGAGAGGAGTAGTGGCCAAGTTTACATGGAGTAAGGACCAAATTATGTGGCTGTGGTGGCCAAGGTTTGGCTATGAGGGGGGGGTGGGGGGGTGAATAAGGGTAAGCTAGAAAATAGCTTAGAGAGGTAAAAAAGGAGGTGTTTAGGGGTCGGTTATAAAAGGTGGCGACAAAGGATGGTTTTACTTGGTGAGCAAGGGAGTGTGACAAAGGAGACAGGTTGCTAGGGTGGTGACAAGAAGGTGAAAGGAGGTGCTTAGCAATGTATAAAACAAGGTGGATGTGGTCATTGGAGAAGGGTGCCTTGCCATGTTTAAAACTTGGATCAAAAAGAAAAAAATTCGAGCAATTAGAGGGTGACGGTTTAATAGGGTTTTTCGTAGTTAGTGTTTTATTATTTAAGGACAGTAGGGGCTGAAAAAGAGGCGAAAACATAGTTTAAATATTGTGCAATAGAAGGCTTGTAAACATTTACAAAGAAAGGTTGTACGAACAATACCATTGAATATTGGAGGGAAAATGGCTCTAACTTTAGAATGTTATGCATAGTCCAGTTTGTACCATGGGGGCTTAAATAAAGGAAGGAAAAAAGGAAAAAAAAAAAAAAAAGGAGTTGTGTCATTGATTTAGGAGGAAACATTATTTAAAATTAAGAATTGTAACCTTGTACACATGCCTTAAAAACTTGAACATTAGTATTGTATTAAAATCAATGATATATGTGTTCAATGGTTGGGTGGGAGGGGGCGGGGGGGGGGGGTGGGGGGAGGGGGGGGGGGGGGGGGGGGGGGGGGGGGGGGGGGGGGGGGGGGGGGAGGGGGGGGGAGAGTTTAGATATAAACGTTAACGTTTAAAGTCCGTTTTATAATAAATGTTTTAAATGGTACGTTAAATAAATAACGTATGGTAAAAATGAAGTTTAGAACATATTGCTTGACATATTATAATGTTTACTTGCTATAAACGTTGATGAAATTGGCATTGGTAGGTTGCGTGAGCTCGTTTGTAATGTAAGTTACGTTACATTATGGATGGAATAAAAGCAAAAATCTTTCTCGCATAAAAATGGTTGTCCATCAAATTTAATACTGGAAAATTACACTGAGGAAAATTACATCTAATTTAATAGATGGATTATTACATAGAGGAAAATTGTGGGTTGTTATATGGTTGTTGAAACTAAAGTTGCTTCTAAAGATGTGAACTTAAGTGTTGATGAAGTTACTTTAGCTCAAGCACTTAGCAGCTTTGAAAAGGGCAAAACCCAAGCTGACAAAGGTAACGTAACAAGAACGCAGAGTAGTGGTACATTACAACAAACAACTGCCCAACAACCGTTAGGGCAGTCTGCTACAACAAGACTCAAGTTCTACAGGGCATGTTAATCATGAACAGAGCAAGCACATACACCAACAGTTTCTTCGACAACAACCATCCCAACTCAAATGTTCAGAGATAAAAGGTAAAAGCAAAATGGTTTAAACTAGAACCCTACAAGAAATTGTCAAAGAAAGATCAATTGATGCTTGATGAATGAACTTGCTTTCAAGCTACAAGCTGAGAAAGAGGAATGAAGTGGCTTGTAAGACAAAAGAGAAGAAGAAGTCCAACTATTGTTTCATGGGATAGAACAGTTCAAGCTAATGATAGATTGAAGATTATACAAATGGCTCAACAAATGCAAGAGTATGAGGAAGCAAGAGAAGGTCGAGATTGAAGAGAAAGTCTAAGTATTTGTACAAACTAACTAAGAAGCCAAGAAAGAAACACTTTGCAGCAATTAAGAGCACCAAAATTAAAAAAAAAAGAAAAGAGTAACACACCAACCAACAAAAGCTCATAAAGAGAAATACAATGTCAACTTATCTAAAAAAAATGGCTGGAATACAAACAAAAATCATGTTGAAGAACATAAAAGGGGCTTTGCATGATCATTCAAAAAGAAGTTATATGACAAACGGTAAACAAATAAGGGGGGGGAGGGGGGCTATGAAAAGGGTAGACACATTTGTAGATTATAGTTGATACAGAATTGGTGGAATGGTACCTGTGAAGTAAATAGTCAGAAGGCATGACACAAGAACATAAGGAAGTTCTAAAGAGCATGAGAAAGATACTTCAACAATATCTATCAAGAATGAGCAAAAGGTGGATGAGGATAAAGAAACAACAGAGCTTCAAAGACTAATAGAAGTTGTTCCTGATAAAGAGGAAGTAGCAATTGATGCTATTCCTTTGGCAACTAAGCCTCCAAGCATTGTTGACTGGAAGATTCATAAAGAGGGGAAGAAAAGCTATTAAGATAATCAGGGCTGATGGAAGTTCAAAAAGAATGTAACTTATTGTTTATTCATATGTTATAAAAAATTTGACAGAAAGAATAGCTTGGAAACTTATAACACGTTGGTAAAAGCTAGTATCGGATCAACACAGATCCAGTGGAGGACTTGGATTTAGTTCACTATAAGAGTGGAGACTAAAGACAATGTTATGATCCACATGTTTAACGATCAAGTATTAAAATCCATTCAGACATATAGAAGTAATGATTGAAGCTATATGATTCATGTGGAGTACATTCAATTTGGAAGCGAAAATTGGGCACATTCCAAACAAGCTGTGTAAAAAAAGAGATATCCTCTTATAGCACCTACAATCACAGATATGCTAAATAGGAAGCTGGCAAGGGCTGATCATTGGAATGAAATTTTATCAACATCATGCAAGCTCATCACAAAACAGGCATTAAAATCTAATGAAGTAGTTTGGAAGCACCTCCTGTGATTAGAATCTTTAGAATGAAACTTGATGATTTTGAAGAGTGAATATCAAGTTTAGGGGAGGATTGTTGGGCTTAAAAGACTTCCTTCTATGATCTTGAAGTTACTGATATATGAGCTAATGTTTGTGTTACTTTGAATGCTAAGCAAAAAGTAGTGTTTGTTCAATATCTCCTAATGAAAAATATGTCTAAAGTAGTTAGTACTCAGTGGCTAAGTTGAAGACTTATGTTACTAACAGCTAAATGTAACATAGTACTGTGCAAGTGTAACTAGAACTGCAAAGTGTATATAGCGTAGTTACACTCTCTAGTAATATATTTAGTAAGTACTAGGTTAAGAGTAAACGTTAGTATTGTCTGGTGAAAGAAGTGAAGAAAATATTCTAAGTAGTTATCTACTTGCTTGTACACATTTAAATGATGCTTGGTACAAAGTTACAACTGCTGAAAGATTACAACTGCTGAAAGATAAAGATTGATTGAAGATCAAGATTACTTATGAGATAAGGAATGTTATTTATAGAATATATATAAATAGAGAATAATCTATCAGTTAAGATAAAATATTAGTAGAATCAACTAGGACTCCTTGGTGTATAAAAGGAGGTCCTAGGGCATAGAGTTTGCTATCTAGAAATCTTTTGTTTTGGTATCTTAGTCGTATAATTCATAGCTTCAAGGTTTTGTAACCCTAATACTAGGAGAGTATTCGTATTATTTGTAATAATAATATTGGAGCTTTTATTGTTGAAATTATATGTGGTTTTGTGATACTGGAGAAATTCTTCTATATATTAAAGATTAAGATTTTGCATAATGCTTTATATTATCAACACAAAGTTTCTTATACTAATTGTCTGTTAGATTTATCTAGCATAACTAAACCTTAAACAAGCTTAAGGAATTTTCTTAATCATATAGAAGTTAACTTTAGATCAACACTCATGGCTTACTCATTATTACAAGTTCTAACGACTAAGGTAACCTACTGAATTCAAACTGTTCATCAATCTTGTTTCTGAAAATGTTAAAATTAAAAAACGAAAAGAAGCAAGTGATAAAAAACTTAAGGACAGCTAAGTTAAATGTTATTGCTAATATAAAGCAGTTTAGAGTCAGTAGAAGCAAGACATGCTATTTTAATTAGAAAAATGAGTCTGTTTATGAGGAGTAAATCACAATGTCTTAAAATGTTAGAGATTCAATTAAGAGAAGTAGCCATTACATAACTTAGAAGGAAGTTAGGGAAACTACAGAGAAACAAAAGATTAAATTCAGGCTACAGTAGAAAATTTTGACTGAATTACATCAAAAAACTTAAGGGCAAACTAATAGACAGACAATAGATGATAATGCATAACAGGTATTAAGGGTATAAAGTTGCTCCACCTCGCCTATAAAGGAACTTTATGCCTCCAAAAACCTGATTTGTCAATCATACTGGTTTATGAAGGAGTTTACAAGTGAGCCTAGTATTAATAAGGCTTATAAACGAGAACAGTGAAGTTAAGGCTAGTGAATGACAAAGAGTCCTAAAGTATTAGGAAGAGATTAATGGTGGGCTCCAATTATATGAGGATTGGGTGCCTTATAATGAAGAGAAGATTGATGTGGGGCCTCAGGCTAATATTGAAAAGAAGAACATATTGACGCCTAGTTTTGTCTAAGATAGAGTTTGTCAAACCTAATACAGCCAGAAAAAGACTGGGCTAGGAAATACTGTCAATCATGTTGAGCAAAATAGGCAAAAACATTCCATACTCCTAGAGGCAATTCAAAGAAGACTGGAATAATATAAGTCCACAAAGATAAAATAATTTTAAGATGTTAAATAAAAGCATGTTTATGTATGTGGGAGAAGTCGTTGATCACGATTGCAGGTAGTATTGTAAAAATAGAGAATTCAAAAAACAGTTTCAAAATCTACAAAACCTAATTTGGAACAGATGCTAAAAGGGTAAGTCATCAGAATTTTGCCAAAAAGAACTCACCCCTGACCTAAAAAGAACATGATATACTTCCCACAAGAGCATTACTAAAGAATTCTGGCATAGTATCAGTTTAATATCTCGCATAGACAAGTTAATGCTGCCTCACTCAAAACAACAGTTGAAATGCTGCTAGACTCAATGTCAATCTTTCTAAAACACCACATTCAACGTTAATAGGCCTATTCATAATAATACAAGCATTTAAAAAGCATTAATATTTTAAATCAAGGTATAATACTGTTAAGTGATAAAAAAAATAATAATGTTAGGCCAAAAGCAGTCAATTAATACTGCTAAGATCCAAAAGCACGTAGTTAAATGCTGCTGGACCAAAAGCAGAAGGGTAATGTTGAAAGAAGAAAAAAATTGTTAAATGCTGTTAATGCCCAGTCTTATTGGGTATGGAAACGCAAAGGAATAAAGTTTAGACCATGATTTCTTAAACACAACAGTGGGCATCAATCACCCAAAAGACGTTTCAGATTATGTAGATGGCATCAAGGCAATCTCAAGTTCAAGATGGCTTTGGTCCTCAAAAGAAAGCTGATTTTCTTAATCTAATGTGGGCAGGCGGTAATCCCACAAATATAATTACATGATCAAGTATGAATTAAGATAGTTGGATTGCTCAAGGCAGCATGACATGGAACATGTCCTATCTATATATAATATAAAGAAATAGATGGAGAAAATGTTTAGCCTTTGGATGTAACCGCCAAAGTAGGCGACATATCCTCAGGCAGACGTACAATCAAAACCAATGGTAATTTTAGATTTGAGAATGTGTATTTTGTTAGAGAGTTAAAAGTTTAAACCTCTTTAGTGTCTCCGCAAATGTGTGACATAAAATAATATGTTCACTTAATGACACTTGAAATAATTGTTTTTATCTCCAAATCTTTAAGTTAACTATTAAAGTGTCAAGTAATACTTAATAGTATCCTAGAAAAAACCATATGTATATGTGTTGATTTAAAGATTATTGTTTCTTAAATAAAGTGTCTAACTTGTCTCTTTGTAAAAAGCCACATCTAATGAATCTGAACTTTGGCATAGAGAGCTGTACACATAGAATTTCAAAACTATGAATAAACTGTTAAAGGAAATCTTGTAATAGGTATAATCCTTCAAAACTATTTGAAAAAAATCAAACCTGTGATTCTATGTCAAAAGTGAAAGGGCAACATAAGCTTTCTTGTAAGTCCAAAACATTGAAGTTTACAATCAGTCAAACTCTTTTGCTATGTTTGGCACATGGATTTGTTTGGTCCTAACATTTATTAAAAAGTTTAATGGAAAAGGATTTAAATGCCTAGTTTCACATAAGGGGGGGGGGGGGGGGGAATGTTACAGTAGGTTTAGTTGGGTTTTCTTTCTAGCTACTAAAATGAGACTATTGGCCTACTTACGTCCTTTATAACTAAGTAGAAAATCTAATAGGAAACAAAGGGTCAAGGTAATTAGCGTGTGACAATGGAACTGAGATACAAGAATAAGTAGATAAACTTAGTTTTAGTGAGATAAAAAGGTATTAAGAGAGAATTTCGTGTATCTAGAACTCCTTTATCAAAATATATTAGTCAGATTTAGGAAAAATAAAGCACTAATTGAGGCTGCTAGGACAATGCTATCAGAATTCAAGACTATACCTACTACTTTTTGGGCTAAGAAAGCCGTTAATACAGCTTTGCTATGTGCAACATAGGGACTTAGTAACTAAGGCCTCAAACAAGACCCCCAATAAGAACTTTTCCATTTGGTTGTCCTATTAATCAATTCTCAATACCATTATATCACTTAGGCAAGTTTGATGTAAGGGGCCTGAAGAAGCGATTCTTTGTTGGGTAGTGAATCAAATAGAAAAAGCATTTAGAGTATTCAACAAATAGAACTAGGATTAGTTGAAGAAAACATACTGTATGTCAGATGTTAGTGACGCCCGTTTTAATCCGAGGGCCGCAAGAGATATAGGGGCCGCCTTCAGTTGAGGGTTTTGGACTTAAATTTTGAAGGAATTTTACAAAGAGGAGTGTCATTTTAATTTGCATTTTGCGAATTAAAAATGCTCAAAGTACTTCGGACGAAGTATTTAAGTTGTCACGACAAGGAGTGGAACACGGACTAGAATCGAGACAGAAGAAAGAGAAGACGATCTATGAAATGTGTTCTATCATTCCTAAACTAAGACATAGATAGTTAAATGATTCACGTTTAAGAGGTTTAGTAAGAATGTCGGCAATGTTGTCGACAGACGAAACTTTTTCGATAGAGATATGTCCTTTCTGGACATTATCACGAAGAAAGTGGTGACGGATTTCGATGTGTTTGGTTTGAGAGTGTTGCATCGGGTTTTTGCTAAGGTCAATCGCGCCTTTATTGTCACACATGATTAGGACATTGTCGAGTCGAACGTCGTAGTCGATAAGAGCTTGTTTCATCCATAATGCTTGTTGACATGCCTTTCTGGCGATTATGTATTCGGCTTCGGTAAAGGATATAGCAAGAGCGGTTTGTTTCTTCGAGAACCAAGATGTCAAACAACATCCCACGAATGTATAAATACCGCTAGTGCTCTTTCGGTTCACATGATCTCCCGCATGATCAGAGTCGGCATATACTACGGTTTCTATGCCGGTCCCCTTAGGATACCATAATCCTAAGTGCGTAGTGTGTTGGGATTAAAAGACATCTGAGTGCTGTTGAAGTTACTGCTGCCAGTTATGATTGTTACTACTGCTGGTTATGTTTCTACTGCTGGTGAAGTTCAGAGAAAATATTCTAAGTCATTACTACTGCTAGTTGTAAAGTTACTACTGCTAGTATTAGTTACTACTGCTAGAAGAGTTTCTGCTGTTAGAGTTTAGTTAGTACTGTTTGTATAAGTTAGTACTGCTAAAGTGATATGTATGAGATATTTTAGGAAAAGATATGTATGTGTAGAAAACGCGTTGTAAGCCCATTAGGGTTCCTTGGTGTATAAAAGGAGACCCTAGGGCATGTAGTTGATATCTCTCATCTTCATCTCATCATACATCATCTAGATATACATTTTGATATATAGCTTCAAGGTTGTAAACCCTAGTACTACACAGAGTACTCGTATTATTGATAATAATAATATTGGAGCTTTTCAGTAATATCATTGTTCATACAGTTTACTGTTTCATTAATATTCTTCTAAGTATTAAAGAGTAGATTCCGCATACTCTTTAGTATTCACAAAGTTTCTACCATAGTTGTTTTGGATTTATCCAAAGTAACTTAACCTTTACAAGCTAAGGAATCGATCTTAAGTTGGGATCAACAAGTGGTATCAGAGCTTGTGTTCTGAAACTTTGATCTAGAAGAAACTAACAAGAAGAACCCTTTATTCACAAGGAAGAGATGGATCTAGAAACTGCTCAAACCACTACTACTGCAAAGTTGCCCATTCTCAAACAGGGTGAATATGATATGTGGAGGCTAAGGATTGAGCAATACTTTCAAGTACAAGACTATGCTCTATGGGATGTCATAGAGAATGGAAACTCATTCAAACCAGCAGCTCAAACAACAACAAATGCTGATGGTACCTCAACTTCACTAATACCAGGTCCTGTAACTACTGAAGAAAAGGTTCAAAAGAAGAATGATGTGAAGGCAAGAAGTATGTTACTGATGGCACTTCCTAATGAACATCTAATGACATTTAATCAGTACAAGGATGCTAAGACTTTGTTTGCTGCTATACAAACAAGATTTGGTGGTAATGAAACTACAAAGAAGACACATAAGACTCTTCTGAAGCAAATGTATGAGAACTTTAGTGCTGCAAGCACAGAGTCTCTTAACTCTATTTTTAACAGGCTTCAAAAGATTGTAAGTCAGCTGGCTATCTTGGGTGAAAATATTTCACAAGAAGATCTTAATTTGAAATTTTTGAGAAGTCTGCCTTCTAAGTGGAATACTCATGTTGTAGTCTAGAGGAATAAACCTGATCTAGACACAATGAGCTTCGATGATCTCTACAACAATTTCAAGATTGTTGAACAAGAGGTTAAAGGAACTACAAGCTCAATCTTAAGTTCTTAGCATATGGCTTTTCTGTCATCCCTTAGCAGTACTAATGAAGTTAATACTACTTATGGAGTTAGTACTGCTAATACTCAAGTTAGCCCTGCTAGCACTCAAGTTAGCACTACTAGTACTCAAGTTAGTATTGCTAACTTAAGTGATGCCACTGTTTATGCATTTTTGGCCAGTCAACCAAACGGGTCTCAACTTGCATATGAGGACCTTAAACAAATCCATGAAGATGACATAGAATAGATGGATTTGAAGTGGCAGTTAGCATTGCTGAGCATAAGGACAAGAAGGTTTTTCCAGAAAACTGGTAGAAAGATCACTATCAATGGGAGTGACACAGCTGGATATGACAAGTCCAAAGTGGAGTGCTTCAACTGCCACAAGATGGGACACTTTACAAGGGAATGCAGAGGACCTTGGAACCAAGATAGCAGGAACAGGAATCAAGACAACTCTAGAAGGACCGTAAATGTGGAAGAAACTTCTTCCAAAGCTATGGTGACTATTGATGGAGCTGGTTTTGACTAGAGCTATATGGCAGATGATGAAGTCCCTACAAACATGGCTCTTATGGCTTTTTCAGACTCGGAGGTACATAATGACAAAACTTGTTCAAAACCCTATCTAAAAAGCTTTGAAACTCTTAAAACTCAACTTGATGATTTAAGAATAAAGTTTAACAAATCTGAGTTCAATTTAGCTACTTATAAAAGAGGGTTAGCATCTGTAGAAGAGCAACTTATCTTTTATAAAAAGAATGAGGTTATTTTTTGTGAGCAACTTGCGGTTCATAAAAGAGATATCTCATATAAAGACTCAGAAATTAACATGCTTAAAAGTCAGTTAGAAAAGCTTAAGCAAGAAAAAGAAAGCAATCAACTTAAAATTGAAAATTTTGATAATGCTTCTAAGAGTCTAGACAAATTAATAGGGAGTCAAATAACTAATAAAAGTAGAAAGGGTGTGAAATTTGTAAGCTATAATGTTGTTCCACCTCCCCATACAGGGTTATTTTCAAAATTTTATTATGATCTTATGTGACGTTTGTACAATATTGATGTTTGGTTTGAAAAATAAATGTAATGCAAGAAAGTAAAGAGTTAGAAAGAAAGAACCAAAGCGTTTATAGTGGTGCGGCTACAAGGACACCTTCTTTGCCTTACTCCACTCCCCGAGTCACCTACTCGAGAGTTATTAAACACTAGTCACCAAACTCCTTTCAACTGGCGGAGAAGCCTCACAACGTTGCTTACACCTTTTAACGGTACAAAGCTAAATATCGAATTCTTCACTCGGTAAAATCACACCAATATCACTACTCTTAGTTTACAAAGAGGATGAATACAACTATAACTACTATATGATGTACAAGAATCAGAAGTATGATCTTGACAATGCAACGGAGATGTGAAACAAGACACTTAGAGCTTGATCGTCTCAAAGGGGTGTTTGGCAATTTCTTTCTTGAAGAGAATTACATACAAATGCTAAAAGAAACTAAACAAAAACTGATAAGAGAAGAATGATTAGTAGATTAGAGAGATTAAAGTTGGAAAAGGGTGAGTAAAACATGAGAAACGGCTTGGTATTTATAACCAAAAATTTGTACTGTAGCCCGGTTCTGCTGGTTCTATTGCAGAATAAAACCGGCCAATGTTCTTCAATGAAACTGGCCTACAGTAACCAAATCTGGATTTTGATATGCAAAATCTTGACAGATCATGTGTAATTTTGTAAGATTATCCTAGGATATGCAGCAATTGATGATGTCATCAATGATGTAAATAGAATTTACACAATTTTACCTATAATTTTAAGTATTGCCAAAAATGGAAAGGTAAGGTTATGTGTTAGTTAAAGTAGTTTACTTTCAACATGATTTTATTTGTCATCAACAAAACATAGTAAGATCGTAATAAAGAAATAAACGTTTTTATCGGTTTATTTGTATTAACAATCTCCCTTTTTTTGTTGATCACAAAATATAAAACTTATTGGAAGTAAACTAGTAAACATGGAAAAATGATTATGTTAAGTTCCATTTTACTTCCCTTATGCCCCTTTTTGTCAAAACATAAAGATCGAAGAGATAGGTCTAGTTAGAAGAGAAGAGAGGTAAGGGTATGATTGATATGAATCGATAATATGCAAGATTGTCTCGAATCAGTTTGGATCGAGATCCAAACTCCCCCTTATTTGAGGTATCCATGTTTAGCTTGAGGAAATCATAAGTGCGAAGTAATGCTAAAAAAGTGTTGGTTAAAAGGAAATGAGCTCCCCCTTGTTTTATGATTACCTACAAAACAAAAGTTAAAGTCTAAAACATAAAAAGTGCTTATGTAGAACTGTCCCGGACGGTTCTATTCCATGAAGGGAACTGGCTTTGACATCTGTGGGAACCGGCTGCTGCAAAAGGGTCAAAGATTTGACTTTTTCAAAAATGGTTATTCAATATGAGGAATATTAAGCAAGAAACTAAGAACATAATACAATAACTTTGAATCACAACAGTACAATTATTCATCATAACATAAATAAAGAGTACAAGAGATCTTTAATTAGCGTTACAATTTTATTCTACTCCTAATACCCAAGTCTAGTAATTGTGAGCTTGAATGTTGAGACGATCTAGGATGTGATTGAGGATGAATCGCATTTTGTTACGAAGAACTTTGATAATGACTTGGGTTCGTTGGCAATGTTCACAAAACATTTCATGAATGAGCATCATAAAGGGGTTATTAGGCCCTAATGGTTGAAGTTGTGGGAAGTTTGAAAGTAGAGGCGTTAAGGTCGGAGGTGGCGATTATAATGATGGAAGTTGTGGTGGGAGAGGAGGTTCCATGGCCGAAAGAGGTGGCGATTGATTTGCCAAGTGTTTGATAGATTTGAATGATGGACGAGGGGAAAGAGGATTTCTGGTTCTAGGGGGTAGGTCTTAGGGGGTTGAAAAGATGAGCTCCACGGGGTCTAAGTTTATGGTTACAGATGAGGAGTGTTTGGAGGGCTGTGTTGGTGCCAGTGGAGGAGAGGTCAACGAGGGTGGAGATGATTTTGGTGTAAGCAAGAGTTTGCTTGGTGAGATTCCCATTGTTGTAATGGTAAAAGTGGTGGAGAAACATTTAGAGATGATGGAGGAACCATTTGGTAATCATTGGAGGTGATAGAACTTGGTATGGAGGTAATGACGAAAGAGGGTCTCTAAAGCAACAAGGTCGGACGTTAATCCTAGCGGTACGCTTGAGGTTACTGGCAGGTTTCTTTTCTTTGTTTGTCTTTGGAATTGTATATTTTGGATAGTTATATGAGAACAAAAGGTGTTTGACACAATCCATTTTATAGTGTAATTAGTGAATGTTTTACTTGATATTTTGTTGAAAATCTAATCATTAGACATGCCTAAAGTCAACTCCTAGAGTATAAGATCAAATAGAGAGAATTTGGTGGGAATTGGTTGTGGTAAGAACTTAAAATACGTATTTGAAACAAAATTTCACAATGTTGCTGGTTCTGTCGGTTCCTTTTGCAGAAGAGAACCGGCTTCGTATTCGAAGGAAACCAGCAACTGCAAAAGTTGCAGAAAAAAAAATCTAGTGTATGCCTATATGAGACGATGTTGGAGGTATGGTTATCTCGACTCAAAATAAATTATATATATATATATATATATAGAGAGAGAGAGAGAGGGAGGGAGAGAGAGAGATTATATATATATATATATATATATATATATATATATATATATATATATATATGAGATAACCCAAAGTCTCCATAGTTTTAATGTTGCTACGATTGAATGTACCCAGAAGATACACATTAATTGTCCATTCCTTTAGCATTCAAGAGACATGTTATGATGTACAAAAAACGTTTTTATTTTTGTATTAAGAAAACTTTATGTCCTAGTGAGAATAAGATTTATCTTTCGGGAATTTTTATAGAACAAGATTTTTGTGATTCAAGTGCATATAGTAGATATATACTAATAGTAGAATGCTTTAAAAATTTCTCGAAATTTTTATGTGCAAGAAATAGAAGCCTAGACTCAGAGAGAAAGAGAATGTAGATACATACCTTTGCGTATTTTAGACGTTGGGTTCCATAAGATCGAGACCTAGTCTAAGAAGCTTAAAAGGTTCTTGTTTAAGGGGTTTAGTTAGAATATCAGCTATGTTGTCCTCAGAAGAGACCTTCTCAATTGAGATGTTCCCCTTTTGGATATTGTCACGAAGGAAGTGATGACGGATTTCAATATGTTTGGTACGAGAATGAAGAACGGGATTTTTGCTTAGGTCGATGGCACCTTTATTGTTACAAAGGACGGGTATATCATCTAGGATTATGTCATAGTCAACTAGGGCTTGTTTCATCCATAAAGCTTGTTGGCAAGCTTTCTCGGCGGAAACATATTCTGCTTCGGTGGTAGAAATGGCTAGGGCGGTTTGCTTCTTGAAGAACCACGATGTGAGGCAACATCCCATGAATGTACACACACCGCTTGTGCTTTTGCGATCGACATAGTCTCCCTTATGATCGAAGTCAGAGTAAACAATGGTTTCTACCCTTGTTCCTTTGGGATACCATAATCCTAAGTGAGTCGTTCCCTTAATGTATCTAAAGATCCTTTTTACTGCTTCTAGATGAGAGGTTTTGGGAGCTTTTTAAAAATGGGTGCATAGACAAACTCCAAACATGATGTTCGGCCGACTAGCCGTTAGGTAGAGGAGACTACCAATCATGCCATGATATTTTATGTCATCAACGGATTCCCCGTCTTCGTCCTTGGTGAGTTTGGTTTCGGATGACATAGGAGTTTTGATTGGTTTAGCGTCTTCTAGACTAAATTTCTTGAGCATTTCCTTGATGTATTTGGATTGGTTGAAGAAGATGCCATCTTCTAGTTGTTTGATTTGTAACCTAAGGAAGAAGTTTAATTCACCCATCATGCTTATTTCAAACTCGTCGTGTATGATTGTTTAAAAATCATCACAAAGGTCTTGACAAGTTGATTTGAAGATGATGTCGTCCACATAGATTTAGACAATGATGATATGTGAATCCTTTTTCTTGGTAAATAGAGTGTTATCTACCAAGCCCATGGTGTACATATGGTCAAGGAGAAAGGCCTTGAGTCTATTATATCAAGATTTGGGTGCTTTTTTAAGACCATAAAGAGCCTTTTTAAGTTTAAAGACATGGTTAGGTTTTTCTAAATCGACAAAGCCAGGAGGTTGAGCAGCATAGACTTCTTTATTTATAAAACCGTTTAGGAAAGCACTTTTGACGTCCATTTGAAAAACTTTGAAGTCATGCGCACAAGCATAAGCAAGGAGGATTCTTATAGATTCTAATCTTGCTACGGGAGCATAGGTATTCATGAATCTTTCTCTCTGTTGGTTGTATCCTTGTGCAACAAGTCTAGCTTTAGTTCTAGATATGACACCATTTTCATCTAATTTATTTTTAAAGACATATTTAGTACCTATTATGGTTTGGTTATCGGGAGGAGGGACAAGACTCTAAACATTGTTTGTTTTGAATTAGTTTAATTCTTCTTGCATAGCCATAGTCCAACTTTCGTCTTGTATGGATTCTTTGACATTTTTAGGTTTTATGGATGACACGAATAAAAAAGAAGTTACTTTGGTTTTGAACTTGAGACCTTAAGGTTCTTTCGTTAAGCTTACCTATGACCGAATCTATGGGGTAGTCTTTGGTTTCTTTGATGTTAACAATTTCTTTGTTTAATGGTTCATTTTCCTTGATTTCCAAGTCTTTTTCTTAGTATTCTATGATTTCATTTTCAAGTATATCACCATCTACTAAAGGTGATGACTTAGGAGGTGGACTTTTGTCGAATCTCACATTTAGAGATTCTTTGACCCTCATGGTTTCTTTATTAATAACTACATATGCTCTACTATTAGGTAAGTCACCAAGAAATATGCCTTCGATAGACTTGGGGTCAAATTTGGTGAGATAGTCTTTGGTATTAAGAATGAAACATTTGCTACTGAAAACTTTAAAATATTCTAAAGAAGGCTTTTCACCATTGAAAAGCTCATAAGGAGTTTTTTCTAGGAAAGGTCTAATTACGATTCTATTCAAAATATATTTAGAGGTATCGACAACATTACACCAAAACTTTTGAGGGATTGATTGTTCATTAAGCATGGTTCTACTCATTTCTTGTAAAGTACGATTTTACGTCCAACAACCTCATTTGATTGTGGAGTACGAGGAGCAAAAAAAGTGCGAGTGATACCATTAGCATCACGAAAAGCTCCAAATAGTACTTCATTATCAAATTCCCAACCATGATCCGTGCGGATTAAGATAATAGGACAACCCTTTTGTACTTGAATCTTTTTGCTTAAAATTTCAAAGTGGTCAAAAGCTTCATTTTTGTGTTTTAAAACTCTTGTCCAAGTATATCTTGAGTAGTCACCGACAATGACCAAAGTATAGAGGTTGTAATGCGGATCGATAAAAACAAACCACACAAACACAAGAACTAATCTGAAATTCTCAAGACGAGAAATTCTCTTATTTAATAAATTCATAGGTTTCTCCAAAGCTGCCAGAGACAACCCTAAAAACATCCTTATAAAGGAGGATAAGTTCTAGACTAAAAAGGAAACAAAATCCCATGCAAAACATAATTAAAAAGGTCCAAAATAATGCCTAAAAACAGAAATACACTCTTTTGAGGCTCAAAACGACCCCGAAAGGCCCAAAAATGATAGGACTCAAGGCAAAGCGACGAGTCTTGATCGTTGGGCCGTTTTCGAGTGAACATGCGAATTTCATCCAACCGCCATAGAAATTTATTGCTAAAAAATAAGCGCCAAGCGTATATATTACGTTGACTCGCTCGTTGACTGTATCTGCATTAGGTTGCCTCCATAACTTTGGACAGCCGATGGACCAAACAAGTCTATATAAAGAAGTTCTAGACACTTAGTTGTTGAAACCACATTTTTAGCCTTATGGATTGTGTTTACTTGTTTTCCAATATTGCAAGTGTCACAAAAATGACATTCAAATTTTAGTTTAGGCAAGTTTCTAACAAGTTCTTTAGATGATAGCGATTGAATAAGTCGCATATTGGCGTAACCCAATATTCGATGCCATAAGGTCGAAGAATCATCTATTGATGTTAGACAAAGACTATCTTTTGGTAAGTTACCCATTTTCATAATGTAAAGCCCATTTTTCCTAATCCCTCTTCCTATGGTAATGTCGTCTTTAAGTATTTCACTACCGGTTTCGCTAAATAATACTTTGCACTTTTTATCACATATTTGTCCTATACTGTAACACCCCCAAATTGGGTCGCAGCGGAAAATGAGTATCCGGGAGCGTTACATTATAGATCAATAGCACAAGATATGAGAACGACCTCTAAAAGAGTCGTTTAAAATACGATACATTAGATTTATTGAAATTGTTTAATACAAAGCACAACGGCTTAAATTGTTCAACACTTGATAACAAAGATTTTAGATCATAACAATATCCCATCATGTAATGACTCCAAATCTTTAATGCATGACTCCCAAAAGACTATCCCAATGTATCCTTAGCACCTCGTGCCTCATTGACCTGAGAAAAACATGCTTAAAAACGTCAACATAAAGTTGGTGAATTCATAGGTTTATGTAAATGTAATGTAGGACCGCAAGATTTCCCCGTGATTAAGCAACCTGTGCACCCATCACAAAATGTAACTTACGTTTCCCTAAGCTCATGACACTGAAGCTCGACATGTATGAATTGCAATATAAATTGCCAACATTGCCCGTGATGATGTTCTAACCCGCAACATCCTAAATCCGACATGGTATACGTCTGTTGTCCGGTAAACCGGCACAGTGAGCGCTACTCACCCGAACGGGGATGTCAATCCCAAATAGATCTATTTATAACATTCGCGCTCACACAAAGTAATTGACAGTTCATGATAATGGGCTCAGAGGGTTATCGCTACTTAGGCAAACACGTAATCATGTAAAAATGTACACTTGCGTCCAATCGTAAAACAATGCATGTTTCTCACCCCAAAAGTTGTAAATCATTGATATAGTAAAACATGGGGCTATGAACTCACCTTAGTGAATAAACTGAAGTATATGAATCAAGTGAATGAAAACGTCACGGATATGACCGAATGCAACCTAATTAAATATAGGTCGTATAAGTACCATGTACTTTGAATAACTAATACCACATATGATTCTATATAGTTACATCACCACCTAAAAGGGTTTGTTTAATTTATAAAATTAAACAATTTAATTTGTACTTGTAAAATAAATGTCCATGTATTTGTAATTATAAAAATGATATACTTGTCCAATGATTTGTTATTTGCCAAAAATACTTGATGTATTATTTATATAATTTTATTATATAAATAATTTAATCATTTGAAGATATAAAGTTGAGAACGTTTAAAAATATCACTTTAGTAAAAACGTCGTATCTTTCTCGTTTTAATCCCGTTGTTATCGTTCTTTACATGTATGGATTCGTATTTGAAAAATCTAAACATACTTTTTATAAATTTTACTGTTATTACATTTATTATATTCATATTTACTGTTATAAACAGTAACAGTAAATGTAAATTTATAAAAATACTTTTTATAAATTTTAATTGTTGAAATCGTATATTAATTGTATCTCATTCGTTTTAATTCGGTTTTTAGTGATTCTTATGTCCACGTCTTCATAATTAAAAACTCTATTTAAGAAAATTAATTCCCAACAGCCCACTATTATGAACAGTAGCAACTTTTTATAAAATTACCTTTATAAATTTACTTTTTATTGTAATCTCGTAAATAGCGTATCTTCTTCATTTTAAATCCGTTTTTAATGTACCTTATAGTTTTGAAATCCTAATTAGTTGTACTTTATCAGAAAAATAAGCTTCCATTTATATCAGATTCAAAATCTTAGAGTTTTTATAAAGTTGCTTTAGAAGTTACTTTACATATTTTTTTTTTTTTTTAAATTTACTTAAAAACATGTAAAATACATAATAGTTCTTTATCCATTGGTTTTCCACGTTTCTTATATTTTTTGAAAATCACAAAATTATTGTATTTTTCGTAAAAAAAATATAAAACATTCTGCTCAGGTTCGAATTTATATAGTTTTTATAAACTTAGTTTTATAAAAACACTTTTATACACATTATCTTGTAAAAATCATAACTCCTTCGTTATTGATCGGATTTTCATGTTTCTTATATGATTACGATCCTTATGAGATGTACTATTTTTATAAAATATAAAAATAAATTTTATAGGGTTTGAATGAACATTAACATTTAAAAGTTTAATTAACTTGTTTTATACACTTTTAAACTTAATAAAGTTACCATAAATCCTCTAATTTATAAATTACACCCATTGTGTATAAATTAAGTCCTCTACATTGTGTCTATCATAATAAGTCCATATTGTCCAAGAAAATTATCCAACATATTTCTTTTCTTATCTAAACTTTATAAATAAATAAATAATCATAACTTGACAAATAATTATATAATTTATCCATGGCTTGTAAATCCTTGTTTTAAACATATTAACATATTTTAAACATCATCTTAACAGCAAAATAAAAGTAATTCGTATATGTATGTACAAGTTTTTATTTTATAACTTCATAAAATAAACCTAGGTGATGATTTAATTACACACAATTATATAAAACATGAAATTAACATATTGAAAAGATTATGCTTCTTAAAAGACCTTAATGAAGATGAGTGATGATAATAAACAAGCAAGACATAAGTATATAACCCCAATTACTTCCACAAAACCCTAACTTAACCAAGAAAACCCTAATTCCTTTTCCTTGTGAAAACCCTTTTTAATCACCAAACCAAGCTTCCAATACTCTTTGAATGACCTTAGATATGATATATATTAACCCTAGTATACTTGTATGACCTTAGAAATCAAAGTAATGAATTGTTTTGAGTGGGGATATTG
>BQNB010000717.1:2854-80067 GCA_026074375.1 Tanacetum coccineum | reverse complement strand
CGAAAGCAAAACTAATTTTCCTACAATCTTAATGATAAAAGAAAATTTTCTAAAAAGGATTTTTATTTTTCTGATTATTTTTCTATTTTTTTTGATTTTTTAAATTTTTTAAAGAAAATAAAAGATTAAAATTACTAAACTAATAGTAAAAATTCTAGAAAAAAGACAGAAAATAGCTTATGCTATATGAATCCTAGGAAAAATAATCCCGAAGTCGTAGCTTATAAAATAAGCCACGAAATAAGCTTGACAGCTTATTTGGCTTATAAGGCCAAAATGTGTATAAGTTTTTAATGAAAAGAAAAGGTAACGGATGAGCTAATGAAGCATATTGGTAAGACGTATGGTTGTTGAGAGTGAGGTCGTGGGTTTGAGGCAGGCAAACCCCATTTTTTTACTTTTTTATTTTTTTAACTTTTTGCAAAAACTAAATATTGAGACTTAAAGAAAACTTGATTTTAAACAACTTTAAAACTAAACTTTTTGTCTAAAATTGAAAAATAAGCTCTGAAATAGCTTAAGAAAATCTGTTTACAGAAAGTGGGCTTTTGAGCTCACTATTACTTGATTCCACTTAATCACTTGCAAAAAACTCAAATTAAGCTCAAACTAAAAAGCAAAAGCTATTCTAGGCAGCTTATGATGTGTACAAGCTAATAATAAAAAGCCAATCTAACTAGAATCCCTTTAAACTAACTGAAATTGATTAACAAAGTAGCAAACTCAGGAAATAATTCAAAAAGCTTAAAATTAAGAAAAGCTCAAATGCTTAATAAGCCAAGATAGAAGCTGAGCTTATGAGAACTAATTGACCTAACTATAAGCTATAAATTCAAAACAGAAAATCAGACATTACAACTTAAAATTCTAAATTTAAAAGACTAAATTCTATGACTACTGTTTTTAGACTTTTTGAAGAAATTTTGAAAACTTTTAGAGCAAATGTACCTAAGTGAATAAGCTAGGAGATGAAAAATAAGACCTAAACTTTATTAAGCTAAATCTAATCTATAATCAACTTGAATTTTAGAACCTAAATCCTAAAATTACTAACTAAAATGAAGCCTAAAATGACAGCAGTGGTAACTTTGATTACCACTGCTGATGCAATTAACCAAATGCACAAATCAAAGTTACAGGCACCCAATTTGGTTTCTACTGCACTTGATACACTCAATGAGTGTTAAACAACTACTAGCAAACACACCTTAAGCCTAGGAAGACTTGGAGTCTTTTTAAGCTTGCAAAGAAAAGAGTTAAATTTGCCCTGGTGCTAAGACTTAAGAAATGAGCCATAAAATCATTTTAAATCTAAGCTAATGATTTAAACCTTCTCAAAACCTAATCAAATGTGAATTTCAAACTGACCAAAGAATTACTTCCAAGACATTTTGACTTTTGAGAGTCAATTAGCACTAATCCAAACACCCCTTTATACAATGACAAAATCCATTAAGCTAATGAAATTTAAATTCCAATTAACAAGACCTAATTACCAGATATCCAATAGCTTAAAACAAGCTTAACAAGCATAAATCCACAATTAATTAAGCTTAATTCAAAGATCTACAACTAAGGCTACTTTTTTTAGGTTTTTATGATTTTTAAGACAGAATTTTAAAAAACTATGATCTATACTATTTTTACTAAAGACAGATTATCTAACAAAATTAATAAGCTCAACTTAACAATAGAAAGCACAATTAAGCTGGTAAATAAGCAGTTTAAACTACTGGTTAACAACTAAGCTAAATTAAGCTAGAAAATAAAGAACAAGGAATTTAAAAGAAACTTACAATTGGCTTCAGCTTAACAGAAGCTTATAGGCTCTTAGAGCTTATCAACAGCTCTGGCTTATCATAGATAAGCCAGTAATAGTCCATTGGATTCCTTCCATAACTGAATCCCCTTCCATAAGCTTTTAAGTCCAAAGTTCAGGTAATTAAGTTCAGCTGATTTTAAGACTTTAAGTATGATTAAGGCTTGAATTAACAAGCTCAATCTCAAGCTTATAGACTTGAGAGAGCTAATTAGCTTATGAGAGTTTATTGAGTAACAATAGAAGACACTTTTGCTTATTTAAGACTTATAAGTAAAGTAAAATTAGAGGATTTTTGACAAATTATTTAAAAGCAAAACGTTCATTCATTAATAAAAGCTTGATTACAATATTGAAATGAAAATTACATTTAAACTAAAAACTTCATAAGCTAGATTAATCTACTTAAAAGAAAAATTACATGAAAAAGATATCTATGTATGTGAGAGGTGAGGGTATTTATAGCCTCGTAGAGAACCTTCTAGGAACTTGCTTGCATCCCACGCTCCCTTTAATCTCTGTCGTACAATCAATCAATCATTGGAGGATGATTATGATCCGTTGGATCACTCCTTAGGATTCACACGGATTGCCAGCGTGGCAATCCGTTGTTATGCCTTGTGTTAGTTTCGTGAGTGAACCAAGAGTGAAAATCCATCATCCTTGTGCTTCTTTCCATAGCCACGTATGATTCTTGTTTGAGATAGCTAATAAGAGTACTTGTTTTTACAAATCTAACCATGCCATCATGATGTAGACTACTTGGATTGACAGAATCACCCTTCAATTGAGAAAAAACCTTTGTTTTGACTGCAAGGTGAATCGAGGGAGACGGTGAATAGTGATAATGGTCTTGGCGTCATTTTCTTTCCTTTTTGTAACTGAAAGGGTAAAATCCGTTTGAACTTTGGGCTATTTGCAAATATAGTCCCTCTCTTTGGTTATTTAAAGTTGTAATGTAAAACAACTTTTAAAATTGGCAACTTAAGTCCTTATGATTTTATAAAAGGCAAATGGACTTTAGGGTTTTGAGCTTTTG
Organism: Tanacetum coccineum; assembly: GCA_026074375.1. Lineage (NCBI taxonomy): Eukaryota > Viridiplantae > Streptophyta > Magnoliopsida > Asterales > Asteraceae > Tanacetum > Tanacetum coccineum. The sequence goes on along the minus strand of BQNB010000717.1, from coordinate 77,209 downwards.
GATCCGGGTATGGAATAAAGGGAAGTTAAGGCCCATTTAGAGTCCAAGGACCATTTGTGTAATCTTTTGGAACTTGAAGGGCTAAAGTGAAACTATCTTGGGTTTTGTCCTTTTGTGGTTGACTTCTGTTGACTGGATTTTGACTTTTGGCTTCGAATCTTTGGCTTCTCTTGTGCTCTTCTGTTTCTCGTGTTCGTGTTTGCCTGTTTTTGGCGGTTTTCTTATGATTTTTGATATATCCGTACCCGCATACACAAAACATAAAAAACAAGCATATATTTGCCATTTTTAGTCTGTTTTGGGTCATTTAGGGTCATTTTTGGTGTTAACGGATATGTGTATTTTACACTTATCAGCTGCTCAGTTGTGTTAGTGCTACTCAAGAACTTTAGAAAAAAATGCTAAGTGTTTACTACTGCTAGTATACAGTTAGTACTGCTAGTGTAAAATTACTACTGCTAGTGCATATTAGTACTACTCAAAGACTTAGAAGAAAAACTGCTAAGCAGTTACTACTGCTAGTATAAAAGTTACTACTGCTAGTACAAAGTTAATGCTGCTGAAGGAGTTAATGCTGCTAGTGAAGAATTTAGTACTACTGAGTTAGTTAGTACTGCTTATGTGATTTATATGTGTTATTTATGTAAAAGATATGTATAACTTATTTGTTTAAAAGATTTGATAGTATTTTAAGCCATTTAGGACTCTTTGGTGTATAAAAGGAGGTCCTAGGGCATAGAGTTTGATATCCTTCATCATACGAGTCATTCATAGAGTTATCATAGCTTCAAGGTCTTTGTAACACTAATACTTTTAGAGTATTCATATTATTATCATTAATAATATTGGAGCTTATTTTGTTGAATTGTAAGTTCATTGTGTTTACTGTTTCATTGATAATTCTTCTTATTACTGTAACATTTCGTATTTAAGGTCACTACTTATCCGAGCCTTACTTTTATTTTCCAAATTTTATAGAATTTATTTTATTACTTTTAATTGGTTTTATTAAAATCGTGGTTTTAATTATTTACGAGCCATGCTTAGAATTATTATTCGTCTTAAACCCTACGTAATTTAAGTTTTTAGAAAAGTATCCCGTTTAATGTAGAACTATTTTTATCTTGTTTGTTTTTACTTCGTGGTTCCGCCTTAACTTTCGTAAAATTTTACGTTAATACCCGTTAGCCTCAAAACTACCCATATATCTTAAAATTTATACCCTAAACATTAAAATTACTATTAATAAAACTCAAAATGTGGTAAGGACACCACATTAGTGGCGTGTCACCTTGAGGGCAAGTGTTTAAGACACTTGTCTTAGGCCATTGCATGTATAGATTATATAAAAGCCATTTCTCTCACACTTACACATAGTTGATAAAAAAATACCATCACCTCTCCTTGCTCTCTCCCTTGCCGTACACCTTCCGTACACCTTCACCCTCAATAAACCACTATTACAAAAAAATTCTACACCAATCTCTTGTTATTCTTGCACCATCCTATTTCTCATATTATAAGCTATCTTTAAAGATCATAGAACCTTATGTTTGTAATGTTTAGGGGATGTTTTGAAATATTATATTGAAGGGGTTATGCATGTCATGGAGATGATGTTCTAGGTATAGATTGGTGATTATTGAGCTTGGTGTTGTTGGTGGTTTTTGGTGAACCTTGTTGGAAGTATTTCAAAAGTTTATCTAGGTTATAAAGGGGTATTGATTTGGGTAAAAATTAAGTGTGAAGGCTGAGATATTGCTTAGATTTTGGTTACTTATATTGGTATTGTTGGCTCAAAACTTGGAGAACTAAGGTATAGAGGTGGTGTTGATTATTGTGGTCACTTTTGTTATTGTAAGGCTCTATTTTGTTTTCTTGAATTTCTCTTATAAAAGTTATATTTTGATTTGATTACCTACTATAAAATATGAATTTTTATGTTATTAAGAGATATGACAAAGTGATATGGCATTGCATGCACTTTTGGTAAGGTCAAATCAATGAGAATGAGTGTTGATAAAGTGGTATTTTGGGGACTGTTTTAAGTTAGCAGATTGTTGTTCTTAGTACGAATTATTTTTAGCTTGGGGCCTACTAGACAATTCATAATTTAGGTAGATAAACATTTGTAGATTATGTGGTGAGTTAGATGGAGCCGTATCTCCTCCGGATGAGTGAGATATGGCCGATTTACCGAAACAAGTCGAATCTGGACGACTGTTTGGAAAATAAGTATAAGTCTATATTTTTACACTAAAATGTTGAAATAAAAAGTTGATCCCTATAGTAGACACAAAAATATAACATCTCCATTTGGCCTCACTTTAATTTCTATCATAGATTTGGATTTATGGCCGTTTCCGAAAAGGATTAAAATTCAAGAAATAATCTAATTTGGATGGTCAAGGGTAAAATAGTCTTTTACTATAGTTCTGAAACTTTTAGAGGATGGTCCTTATATTTTGAAAACTAGACTCAAAGGGCTTTCCAAGAGTGAAATCCTCATACTTATCTCATTTACGGATTAAGAATTACGAGTCCATGAAGTCGGGTTAAATTCAGAATTTGAAATTTTACGTCTAGTCTTGAAATCTAAAAACGTATGGGTACACATTGGTAAATAAGAATTAAAGGTTGAAAATTAGTAGATGTTTTATTACCTATAAGGTCAGATTAGAAATCATATTTGGAGTAAAAATGATTTGAGAAAGACATAATGCAATGCCATGCTTATTTTAGACACACATCTCATGATCACCTAATTATTTTTACGTATCGATTTATTTATCGTACTAAATCGCGTCACGTCTTCTAGGTGATGCTTAGAAGTATTTCTCGCTTGTTCGAAGGCTCGTGTTACTTCTGATCTATTTGCTATTATGGTGAGTTCATAGCCCCACCTTTTCTACTTTAATGGTTTTCATAACTATTTTCGGGGTGAGAATACATGCTCGTTTTACTAGTAAACTTATTGATTTCTACTACATGAGCGCTACATGAATGTTTTTACTAAAGCTTTTACTTGCCTACCACATGATTCCTAATGCATGTTTGATACATGGTTGTTTACTACTGATTTTATTAAAGCTTGATTTGCTTACTACATGATTAAGATCATTGATTATCTATTTACAAAACCGTAAGTTTTGAAGACATTATTTGTTTTACTAATGGAACACAAGTGCTTGAAGGGTATGCCTGGCCCGATTATGAAATTATCTACATGAGTCCCTATTGCCAAAGTCCCTAATTTCATGAACTGTTAATTGTCATGTAGGGGTGAACGCTAGTACATTTAATAGATCTATTGGGTTTGACAACCCCGCCCGAGGTCTGAATCGAATTCTTTCGAGTACCTTTTTAACGGGCAATTTGTATTGAGAATCGTAGGTATGAGGCAATAATACCTAGTACTGGGGCAACTGTATTTGCATTTGATATGCGTTATTGTCAAGGTTTCGGTGTCATGAGCTCAATGCGATAATGGTGAATTATACTTTGAAATACTGTCGCTGGCTGATCTTAAACCTTGTGGTCCACTACTGATTATTACTTAATTTATCGAATCACTTTGAAATGTTGTAGCGCTGCTTTTCTTACTGAAATATTTACTTGAATTATTTCAATGCTGTTTTTACTTAAACTTATGAATTCACCAACATTATTGTTGACGTTTTTGCATGTATTTTCTCAAGTTATTATCTTGTTAGCTGAGCATTGGGAGCATTCGAGACGCGTGAATATCAACAAAACTCAAGGACTCAGTTTTCTTCACATTCGATACATACAAAATGATTCATGTTTGAAATCTTGTAATCTTGTTAAATTATAAATTATTGGGACCTGTGTAACTTTGATATTTTATTAAATCAAATGTGACATTTTATTAAACATCCCTTTTGAGGTCGTTTTCTGTAACTTGTGTGTATCAGCTATGAAGTAGCACCCCAAAGTGGTATTCCGCTACGTTGTTGGTATTTTTGGGGTGTTACATAGTGGTATCAGAGCACTGGTTATAGAGAACTAGGTCATTTTCAAAACCTAAACTATAACCGTTTTTCAAAAACTTTTAAGAATCTTTCACCATTGTCTGATATCCGCACGCGCTTGCTCCTAGGTAACTTATAGGCTCTCTTTTACATCCCTATTGCTATTACAATAATAATTAGTGTATAATACTTGGTTATGATTTCACCCTCCTACGTCTATTTTATGACGTCAAACTATTTGCCTTATATCGGTCGGTTATATTTTGGCCATTCCGGCTATCGCGTACTTTCTGCTTTCTTATTTTGTCCCTCGAACATCAATACTAGTATTATATAAGGATAGTCGTTCATATATGAGCTACTTTCTTCTCAAATTCTTACGCTTATCTTAGGGATCACCGCCATCTATACATACAAGAGTAATTCATATAAGTATTGACTATTTATGGTTACTTTCGACTATTTTTTGGAACTTTCAAGTAAAGTTGGTATTTTAATGAGAAAATTTTGACTTAAATCCTTCTGTATCTTTGCATTAATGAATAGACTAATATGTTAGGTCCTAGTGGCGAGTTAGATGGAATGCCAACTGTCGAGATACGACCAAAACCGTGGAAACAAACTTAGTGTGTACCCATAATTTGCAATGCAGATAGTTAGTCTTATAACTAATTTTATTTGACTTGGAGGCTACTGGGTTTCTACATGGGTGAAGGGTAAAACATATGAGGACCATGTGGTTCTTTGGATAGAGCCTTAATCATTCCGGATGAATGAGTTACGACCAAAATGGCGAAACTAACTAGAAATTATACCCAGATTTTCAAATGAATTTATGTCTAGATGTTTTCATATTAAGTATCTTATTTTTCAAGCCAAAACTGTAGGAATTAGATAAACTTAGATATGGGATTTCGTTTCGGGTCAAACGGAGTTATAAAATGGGAATTATGCTAAAAACTGTGAAACGGAAAAACGTTTTAAATAATCAGATTTGGCACATGAGGACAAATTGGTCATTCCACTTAGGTTCTTGATATATTGGAGTATTCGGTTGATAACATCAGTAAACTAGGTTCATTAAGCTTGATTGAGGCGAAAACCGTTTGTTTATACCTGTTACGGATTTTAAGATAAAGGTCCATTAAGTCGAACAAGGGCAGAATTGTTACGTAATAATAATTACTTACATATGTGTATAGTACTATGGTACGTCTTAATAAGTTCTTTTACTTAAATATTTTATGAGCGATGCGGTGATCTCCGAAGCATTTACGCTACTTTATTTCCGTTGGACGATATTGAAATTCAGTGTAGTTCGTCAATTTTGCTAGTTATTTTATCGTTCGACTCCGAGTTTGAACGCTCTTATTATGCTTTAATCGCATATGTTGTTTCGTAATTCATCATTTTGAAATCTTCTAGTTGATGGGATCACGACTTTATCTTCTTATCTCAGATCGTGCCGTCTTTTGGCACATACCTTTGGAATACGATTGACTAACGTCTTATTATTCTTCTTGTTACTTGTTATGATTTTGAAGAATCACGCCGTCAAGAAGACACTCCTTTTTACTTAATGTAGCTTTTTAGTCTTGTTTTAATATTATGTTTTGTGTCGGCCATACTTAAGTAGGATGATTTATAATCAACTTATTGAAATGAATTAGGACACTTCTTCATTTGAATAAGGAAATTATAAACTGCAGAACCATAAGTTCATAATTCATCTCTTACATAGATTGGGATGCCTCTTTATGTAAGTGACGAATTGTGAATGAGTGGGCTTATTTGTAACTGACATAGCGTACGTTCGTCTGTACGAATCATTCTTTGGGCTATGAACTCCTTTCGACTCGTAATTTGTTATATGGATTTTTCCGAATGTGTATCGCCCGCCGCGAACTTGGTAAGCTAATAGTAATGAACCGTTAACTACTTCTAAGATTAGACGACTTATTAAATTCTTCGTTTCCAATGACCTTTTCTTTGAGTCATGTATTTTAAGGATTCTCACGACATTCAATCCGTTCGCTCACGCACATTGCATATATTTGATGCTTGACTATTGTTCATTCAATTTTCGTTGGAATTCGGGTTGAGGACCGAGTTCACATGAAAGCGTGAGAATCATATCAAGAGTAAGTACCCTAACCCCTTTACGAGTAATCAAAGGGAGAATAATTCAAATAGAGCACCGGGACGGCGCTCTCTTAAGGGGAGGAGGATGTAACATTTCGTATTTAAGGTCACTACTTATCCGAGCCTTACTTTTATTTTCCAAATTTTATAGAATTTATTTTATTACTTTTAATTGGTTTTATTAAAATCGTCGTTTTAATTATTTACGAGCCATGCTTAGAATTATTATTCGTCTTAAACCCTATGTAATTTAAGTTTTCAGAAAAGTATCCCATTTAATGTAGAACTATTTTTATCTTGTTTGTTTTTACTTCGTGGTTCCGCCTTAACTTTCGTTAAATTTTACGTTAATACTCGTTAGCCTCAAAACTACCCACATATCTTAAAATTTATACCCTAAACATTAAAATTACTATTAATAAAACTCAAAATGTGGTAAGGACACCACATTAGTGGCATGTCACCTTGAGGGCAAGTGTTTAAGACACTTGTCTTAGGCCATTGCATGTATAGATTATATAAAAGCCATTTCTCTCACACTTACACATAGTTGATAAAAAAAATACCATCACCTCTCCTTGCTCTCCTCCTTGCCATACACCTTCATCACTCAAACACCTATTTCACCAAAATTTTCTACACCAATCTCTTGTTATTCTTGCACCATCCTATTTCTCATATTATAAGCTATCTTTGAAGATCATAGAACCTTATGTTTGTAATGTTTAGGGGCTGTTTTGAAATATTATATTGAAGGGGTTATGCATGTCATGGAGATGATGTTCTAGGTATAGATTGGTGATTATTGAGCTTGGTGTTGTTGGTGGTTTTTGGTGGTTTTTGGTGAACCTTGTTGGAAGTCTTTCAAAAGTTGATCTAGGTTATAAAGGGGTATTGATTTGGGTAAAAATTAAGTGTGAAGGCTGAGATATTGCTTAGATTTTGGTTACTTATATTGGTATTGTTGGGTCAAAACTTGGAGAACTAAGGTGTAGAGGTGGTGTTGATTATTGTGGTCACTTTTGTTATTGTAAGGCTCTATTTTGTTTTCTTGAATTTCTCTTATAAAAGTTATATTTTGATTTGATTACCTACTGTAAAATATGCATTTTTATGTTATTAAGAGATATGACAAAGTGATATGGCATTGCATGCACTTTTGGTAAGGTCAAATCAATGAGAATGAGTGTTGATAAAGTGGTATTTTGGGGACTGTTTTAAGTCAGTAGATTGTTGGTCTTAGTACAAATTATTTTTAGCTTGGGGCCTACTGGAAAATTCATATTTTAGATAGATAAACATTTGTAGATTATGTGGTGAGTTGGATGGAGCCGTATCTCCTCCGGATGAGTGAGATATGACCGATTTACCGAAACTAGTCGAATCTGGACGACTGTTTGGAAAATAAGTATAAGTCTATATTTTTACACTAAAATGTTGAAATAAAAAGTTTATCCCTGTAGTAGACACATAAATCTAACACCTCCATTTGGTCTTACTTTAATTGTTATCATAGATTGGGATTTATGGCTGTTTCTGGAAAGGATTAAAATTCAGGAAATAATCTGATTTGGATGGTCAAGGGTAAAATAGTCTTTTACTATGGTTCTGAAACTTTTAGAGGATGGGCATTATATTTTGAAAACTTGACTCAAAGGGCTTTCCAGGAGTGAAAGCCTCATACTTATATCTATTACGGATTAAGAGTTATGGGTCCATGAAGTCGGGTTAAATTTAGAATTTGAAATTTTACGTTCTAGTCTTGAAATCTAAAAACGTATGGGTTACACATTGGTAAATAAGAATTAAAGGTTTAAACTTAGTATATGTTTTATTACCTATAAGGTCAGATTAGAAATCATATTTGGAGTAAAAATGATTTGAGAAAGACATAATGCAATGCCATGCTTGTTTTAGACACACATCTCATGAACACCTAATTATTTTTACGTATCGATTTATTTATCGTACTAAATCGCGTCATGTCTTCTAGCTGGTGCTTAGAAGTATTTCTCTCTTGTCCGAAGGCTGGTCTTACTTCTGATCTATTTGCTTCTCGGTGAGTTCATAGCCCCACCTTTTCTACTTTAATGGTTTTCATAACTATTTTCGGGGTGAGAATACATGCTCGTTTTACTAGTAAACTTATTGATTTCTACTACATGAGTGCTACATGAATGTTTTTACTAAAACTTTTACTTGCCTACCACATGATTCCTAATACATGTTTGATACATGGTTGTTTACTACTGATTTTATTAAAGCTTGATTTGCTTACTACATGATTAAGATCATTGATTATCTATTTACAAAACCGTGAGTTTTGAAGACAATATTTGTTTTACTAATGGAACACAAGTGCTTGAATGGTATGCCTGACCTAATTATGAAATTATCTGCATGAGTCCCTATTGCCAAATTCCCTAATTTCATAAACCGTTAATTGCCCTGTAGGGGTGAACGCTAGTACATTTAATAGATCTATTGGGTTTGACAACCCCGTCCAAGGTCTGAATCGAATTCTTTCGAGCACCTTTTTAACAGGTGATTTGTATTGAGAATCGTAGGTATTAGGCAATAATACCTAGTACTGGGGAAACTGTATTTGCATTTGATATGCGTTATTGTCAAGGTTTCGGTATCATGAGCTCAATGCGATAATGTTGAATTATACTTTGAAATATTGTCGCTGGCTGATCTTAAACCTTGTGGTCCACTACTAATTATTACTTAATTTATTGAATCACTTTGAAATGTTGTAGCGCTGCTTTTCTTACTGAAATATTTACTTGAATGATTTCAATGCTCTTTTTACTTAAACCTATGAATTCACCAACATTATTGTTGACGTTTTTACATGTATTTTCTCAGGTTATTATCTTGTTAGCTGAGCATTGGGAGCATTCGAGACGCGTGGATATCAACAAAACTCAAGGACTCTGTTTTCTTTACATTCGATACATACAAAATGATTCATGTTTGAAATCTTGTAATCTTGTTCAATTATAAATTATTAGGACCTATGTAACTCTGATATTTTATTAAATCGAATGTGACATTTTATTAAACGTCCCTTTTAAGGTCGTTTTCTGTTACTTGTGTGTATGAGCTATGAAGTAGCACCCCAAAGTGGTATTCCGCTACGTTGTTGGTATTTTGGGGGTGTTACAATTATTAAAGATTAGATTTCGCATAATCTTTAATACATTCAAATAAAGTGTTTACTATAGTTGTGTTAGATTTATCTAATATAACTAAACCTTAAACAAGCATAAGGAATTTGATTTATTGAATTGGGATCAACAAGTGGTATCAAAGCTTGTTGACAAGCTTTGAATAAGAAGAACCTGTTTTTATACACAAGATCTTTTGCTAAAAGATATGGATTAAGATTCTGCGCACATAATGGTTGCATCCAAAGTTCCCATGCTCAAACCTGGTGAGTTTAAGATATAGAGGATGAGGATTGAACAATATATTCAGATGATAGACTATGCACTCTGGGAAGTCAAAGAGAATGGTGCAACCTTGCCAAAAACATAAATGGTAGAAGGTGTTATGATAGTGATGTCTATTACATCTGCTGAAGATAAGGCTCAGAGAATATTAGAAGTAAAAGCTAGAAGTACTTTAATGATGGGCATTCCCAATGAACATCAGTTAAAGTTTAACTCCATAAAAGATGCTAAGCAATTGTTGGAAGCTATAGAAAAGAGATTTGGTGGGAATGCAGCTACTAAAAAGACTCAAAGAAATCTCTTAAAGCAGCAATATGAAAACTTCACTGCTCCAAGCTTAGAGATGCTTGATCAAACTATTGATAGGCTTCAAAAACTTGTGAGTCAGTTGGAGCTTTTGGGTAAAAAGCTTTCACAAGAAGATGTTAATCAAAAGTTATTAAGAAGTTTGTCACCTGAGTGAAACACACATGTTGTTGTGCGGATAAATAAAGTTGATTTGGATACAATGAGCATGTATGATCTCTACAACAACCTCAAAGTGTATGAACCAGAAGTTAAAGGGATGTCTAGCTCAAGTTCAAGCACACAGAACATGGCTTTTGTGTCCTCTTTAAATAATAACACTAGCAACACTAATAAAGTAGTTAATACTGCTCATGGAGTTTCTACTGCTAGCACTCAAGTTAATGCTGCTAACTCTACAAACATTAATAACTTGAGTGATGTTGTTATTTGTACATCCTTTGCTAGTCAACCAAATAGTCCTCAACTTGTACATGAGGACTTGTAACAAATTCATCCAGATGATATGGAAGAGATAGATTTGAGATGGCAAATGGCCATGTTGACTATGAGGGCTAAAAGGTTTTTGAAGAATACAGGAAGGAAGCTTACTGTTAATGACAATGAGACTATTGGTTTTGATAAGTCTAAAGTGGAGTGCTACAACTGCCACAAGAGGGGACATTTTGCTAGGGAGTGCAGAGCTCTAAGAAATCAAGACAACAAGAACAAGGAAAGCTCAAGAAGGAGTGTGCCTGTGGAAACATCTACTTCCACAGCTTTGGTGTCATGTGATGGTCTTGGTGGTTATGACTGGAGTGATCAGGCAGAGGAAGGGCCTAATTATGCACTCATGGCTTTCTTATCTACAAGTTCTGACTCAGAGGTATCCAATGGTTTTATTTGTTTAAAATCTTGTTTGGAAACTGTTGAACTTCTTAAATCTCAAAATGATCAACTATTAAAAGATTTAAATAAATCTGAGTTAATGGTTCTAGGATATAAGACTGGTTTAAAGTTAGTGGAAGAAAAACTTAATGTTTATAAAGCAAATGAGTCTGTTTATTTACAAGATATTAAGGGCTTAAAATGGGAAATTCATATAGGAGAAATAACTATTAGAGAGCTTAGGAAGAAGCTTGAAAAAATTCAAAAAGAAAAAGATAGCATTCAATTTAATGTAGATAAATTTGAAAATGCATCTAAAAATTTAGACAAGCTTATAAAGTGTCAGATTGTTGATAATTACAAGAAAGGTTTAGGCTATGAAAATTATAATGCAGTTCCACCTCCCTACACAGGAAATTTCATGCCTCCAACACCTGACTTGTTGTTTACTGGTTTAGATGAGTTTGTTAATAAGCCTATAGTTAAGAACAAAAAGTCCGATGAAGAATTTTCTAAGGTAGTTAGTAAGAATAATGATGCCCCAATTATTAAAGAATGGGTGTCAGATAGTGAGGAAGAAAATGTGTCTCAGCCTAAAATTGAAAAGAAAACAGTTAGGTCTGGTATTACTAAGATAGAGTTTGTCAAACCTAAGAAACAAGAGAAAACTACTAGGAAAACTGTTAAACAAGGTGAGCATCATAGCCAAAACACTCACAGACCTAGAGGCAATCAAAGAAATTGGAACAATATAATGTCTCAAAGACTAGAAAGCAATTTTGAGATGTTTAATAAGGCCTGTTATGTGTGTGGAAGCTTTGATCATTTGCAGGTTGAATGTAATTACCATCAAAGGATGGTGAAACCTGTTTGGAACAATGCTCAAAGGGTGAATCAACAAAATTTTGCTAAAAAGACTCACCACTGTGCTAAAAAGAACGTGGTTCCAAGAGTGGTACTAATGAAGTCTGGTTTAGTATCATTTAATACTGCTAGACAAGTTAATGCTGCTTACTCAAAAACAACAGTGAATGTTGCTAGATCAATGTAATATCTTTCTAAAATAGCATATTCAACTGTTAAGGGGTAATAATGTTAATTAAAGGGTTAATACTGTTAGGGGTAATAATGTTAATACTGCTAGGCCAAAAGTAGTAGTTAATGCTGTCAAGGGAAATAGTGTTAATGTTGTTAAGGCCTCAGCTTGTTGGGTTTGGAAACCAAATACTAATGTTTTAGACCATGTTTCTAAACACAACAGTGCATCAATCACCCTAAAGAAGATTGATTATATTGATGCACAAGGTAGATCCAAGTCAGTGATGGCTTGGGTCTCTAAAAGAAACTGATTTTCTAACCTAATGTGCAGGGCAATCTACAAATGGATTTACAGGATAAAGGATTGATTGATAGTGGATGCTCAAGGTACATGATAGGGAACATGTCCTATCTTACAGACTATGAAAAGATAGATGAAGGGTATGTTGCTTTTGGAGGGAACCTCAAAGGAAGGAAAATCACAGGAAAAGGTACCATTAAAACTGGTAAACTAGGTTTTAAAAATGTGTATTTTGTGAGAGAGTTAAAGTTTAATCTCTTTAGTGTCTCACAAATGTGTGATAAAAAGAATAGTCTTGCCTAGCCTCAAATCAAGTTCCTTGCGTCTCTTCAACTTAACATGTAGACATCTTAATACAAATCTACTAGCAGGTTTAACACTTTTAAAAACAATTTTCTCTTCCCCTACCCTCAAAGTAAATTTTCTTTTGAACACATCAATCTTAGCGTGGGCGGTAGACAAATTGGTCTCCGAAGATCAAGGGCACTTTTACATCCTCAGGCATATCTAATATTATGAAGTCTACAGGGAAAATAAACTTACCAATCCCTACTAGTACATTTTCAACAATTCCCTTTGGATGTTTCACTGTTCTGTCTGCTAATTCAACTGTCAACTTAGTGTGAGCTAATTCGCCTAAACCTAGATTGAGGTAGGTCTAGAGGGGCATAACACTTACGCTAGCTCCTAAGTCAGCAAGGGCATTTTAAAAACAAATATTATTAGTATAACATGGCAAAGTGAAACTTCTTGGGTCTTCTCCTTTCAAGGTAAGGAATCGTTAAGACGTGTAGCTCCACATGAATAAGCATCCAAGTATTGTGGTCCATATGATCCCTTCTCATCACATCGATAATCATTTAAACGACTTGGAAATAGAATAGTCGCTTGTCTTGACTTAAAAAATAGCTTTCTGTTTTGTTGGGCCGATACGGCGTATTGGGATGATCCTATATGGCATATCGGGGATGTATCAGCTTCAATAATAGTCGAGATTGACTTGACATGATCCTCCGGGTTTATTTCAGTAGAGCTAGGAAACTTCCAAATCCTCTTTCTTGTAGTACCTTGCTCATTTACCCGATTTGAATCTCCAAAGTTTTGATCAGGCTCCTTGGTTTCTGATAGCAGCATCTGTGGAAGCTCGAATTTCCTTGATCAAGTTGGAGTTTTCTTCATGTCTTTTTGCTGATTTATTCATAAACTTGCTTAATGATTATTCCATCAATTGTCTCTGTTCTTGATACGAAGGGTTTGTATTATTCCTTTGGTAGAATCCCAGAGTTGCTGCTCTATATTGCGCTTCTTGTTAGAAAGGTACATCAAATTGAGTATACTAAGCTTTTTCAAGGGTTTTACCTTCTTCTTTAAGTGGACAGTCTTTGGTGTAGTGGGGTCCACTTTCATTGATTACATCACCACCTGTGCAGATTTACCTTTTCATTCACCTTTTGATTTTCTATTCCATAAGATATTAAGTTGTGTTTGTTATAGCTGCCAACTCAATCAGATATTTTTAAGTATTTCTTGCTTTGATGTTCCATTGTGCATTTTTTGAGAATATTGGGCTTTTTGGATGGCTACTTTTGCAAATCAGACAGTGTCTTAGTCGTTATGGCACCCTTGGAATCAAAGAATTTGTCTGTCGAAACTTTAATTCTTATTATAACATGATACCTCTTACATCTCCACTTAAATAGTGTTGGGGCAATTCATTAGAGTTTTTGAATCTTTCCCATGCTTGGTAAATGGTTTCATCGGGATCTTGCTAAAGTTATTGATCTCCTTCATTTTCTTTGTAGTATGAGCCAGGTGGACAATACTTGCTTAAAATTTTTGCCTTTAGATCTTCTCAAGTTTTAATCGAACCAGATGGTTTGTTCCTTATCCAACGACTCGCGGCTCCAGTTAGGGACATAGGAAAGGATCAAAGCATTATTTGGTCTTGAGTTATATTAGAATATGGAATAATCAACAATTTCAAGAACTATTTCAATATGCTCGTTCGCATCTTTGTGATTCGAACCGCTGAAGGTGTTGTCTCGTAGTTCTTTTAGAAATTGGCCTTTTAGTTCAAAGTGAAATTTGTCATCAATCTTAGGCTTAGTGACACCCGATCCATAGTCATCTCGAATTTTGCTCATGTATTCTTCCATGGTTTCCGCCATTGTTTCTGCAACTTCTTCCTTGAAATTCTCTTCAGGATTAGAAAATATATCAAATATAGGTGATCTTGATTCGTCAAGACTTGGTGTCTTGAAAAGCTTCCTAGATGAGCGAAAGTCTCATTTCGGATCTTTGAAAGGTGTAAATGTTCTTTGTTGAAAATCCTGTCATGCACTACCTGAAACAGAGGATAAACAATCAATACGTTAGGTCAGGAGAAAGAAACATAGAAAATCACAGGGCACGGCAATCAAATACGAAAAACAATATATGTCTGTTGTATATATTAGTTTATCGGTACGCCGACTATTCATGTATTTATTACGCCATTATCAGTATGTTGATTGATTCGTTGTATTTGGTTAAGAAAGTTTGGTACGCCGTATCCAATAAAAGTGATACGCAGGTATCATGTTATCGAACAGGAACAATGTATGGGAACAATATAAATAAACACACAACAAAACAAATAAACAATTAAAAACAAATATACATAATTTTACAAAATTTTACACTGATCTAAATTACGCTAATTAATCTAAATTACACTAATTCTAGGGGTTAAGTTAAAAACCAAAATATTAAGTAAAAATAAAGATAAAATAATTTCACGTCCCGACAACGGCGCCAAAAACTTGATTGGTGTTGTTGTGAGGTTGTTATTTTAGTTATTCAAGTTTTACATTTATTTTTTTGCCGCCTTTACTACAACAATTATTTAACGAGGCAGTGTACCAGATCGGTGTAGTTTCATGGTAAGATAGGGTGTCGATTCACTAGCAGCAAGGAAATAAGGAAAAAAGTTAATTCTATAGTTCTATCAATATTTTGGTTAACTAAGCTAAGTTAATTTAAAATATGTTAATTTTATTATATGTTAAACCTATGTTAGTCCTAATTCTAATGGATAAGAGGGGTTTCAGTCTGAGAGACTGGCATAGGTTTTGTGGTAACTTAGATTAATTTAAAACACAATAACACACGCAAGCAGATAGATAAAAGATAGAAGAGTGGTCTAGCCAAATATAAGAAAATTGTATTAACCATGATTAATCCAATTAAAACGTTGGTTTGTTTATTTAGTGCAATGAGTGCTTATCTCGAGGCGGCATATCATTCCAAGATTTAGGCGGTACTTCTTCCTAAAACCTAGACACATAGAAATCTGTCACAATTAAACGCATCCGCAGAAAGCATCCTATTTGCTAATTATAATCTATATTAGGAGATTAATAACTGGTAGATATTATTAAAACTCTTGCTCTTAGAGACTTTACTCACTTACTGCTTAACGGCAATTTATTTTCTAGTAGTCCCATGGTAAGTCTTTACCAAAGGAATCAGTACGTTATTCGTTGATCCTAGGTCACCTGCTAGTCCAACTTGTTCACATAAACCAATGGTAAAGATAGGGAATTAATTGTGATCCTATTGCTCTAGATATATAAATCACTATATGAAGAGCCATCCCGGCATCTAGCTAACTTGGTCGGTATCACTAGATCTAGTTGAATGATAGGTCGCATACAAAAGCACATAAACAAGTATGAATTGATAAACATAAACAAGCAATCAACAACAAATTAGCATTCGATATAAACAAACCAAACATTTAAATCTTCATAATCATGGCTAATATCCAAGGGTATTAGCCCTTAATCATCGTAATCAATGAAAGAGTAATAATTCAACCAAGGTAATCTAACCGAGTTAAACGAATGATACCAAAAATCGAACGATTACTAGAGTATAGGATATTACAAGGTGTTTCTTATGGAATTAATAGCTTTTCTTGGCCTCTTCCGCTCTTCTTGTCTTCTGAAAGTCAACTTTTGTGGTTAGGGTATCAAAAATATGATCAAGCACACCTAAAACTCGTATTTGGGTCTTTTATTTATAGTGTCTGGAATTTGGTCAATACGGCGTATTGGTTGAGGTCAATACGACGTATCAGTGGTTTCTTGGAGTATGGACCACTTTAATCCAGAATATTTTATTACTCTATCTTGGATGCGGCGTATAGAGATCTTCTAGATACGGCGTATTAGACTTTTATTCTTCATGGTTTCTTGTGAACTGCAGGCATAGATATGTCGTATCTTCCTTGATGGATACGGCGTATTGGATGTCAGAACAGTATTCTTCGTATTTCTTTGTTTAAGCTTCAAAATGCGTGCCTTTTAGCTAATTTTCACAAAGTACTCCATAATTACTTCAATTCTCAAATATAAACGATTAATTAACAATTCTTGCAATAATTATACAAAATGGGTTATTTACATGGGATAAATAATGCTATAAAAGTGATGTTATTTGATGTCATCAGCTGCCAACAAGAATATGACAATCTATCAGATGGATGTCAAAACTGCTTTCTTGAATGGCGAGCTTTGCGAAGTGGTCTATGTTAGTCAACCAGAAGAATTCGTAGATCAAGACAAGCCAAATCAAGTGTACATGCTCAAAAAGGCACTATATGGTCTTAAACAAGCTCCACGTGCATGGTATGATATGCTACCCAGCATTCTTCTATCATAAGAATTCTCTAAGGGTGTATTCGATCTAACACTATTCACCAATAAAGCAGGCCGTGACATCTTATTGGTAGAAATTTATGTCGATGATATAATTTTTGCCTCTACTAAACCTGCTATGTGTGATGAATTTGCTAAAATAATGACTTCTAAATTTAAGATATCGATGATGGGCAAAATGTCTTTCTTTATAGGACTTCAAATTTCTCAAAGTCCCAAAGGCATCTTTATTAACCAGTCTAATTATGCTCTTGAAATAATAAAGAAATATGGTATGCTATCTAGTGATCACGTTAACACCCCTGTGGTGGACAAAGGTAAACTGGATAAAGATCTATAGGGTAATCCAGTCGATCCTACACATTACCGTGAGATGATTGGTTCCTTAATGTATCTTACATCCAGCAGACCAGACCTCGTATTTGCAGTGTGCCCTGTATCAGGCAAAGCCTACCAAAAATCACTTACATGCAGTTAAGCGAATCTTTCAATACCTGAAAGGAACCATTATTATGGGTCTTTAGTATTTGAAATATTCTTGCATTACTCTAACAACATATGCATATGCAGACCACGCCGAAGTCAAGATACTAGACGCAACACATCTGAAAATGCATAATTCTTAAGGGATAAACTTGTTAGCTGGTCATCCAAAAAGTAAAAGAGCACTGCTATCTCTAGTACAGAGGCTGAATATATAGCCTTATCTGGGTGTTATGCTCAAATCTTATGGATGAGATCACAACTAACAAACTATGGATTTAAATTTAATAAGATTCCTATGTAATGTTATAACAAGAGTGCAATCACTTTATGTTGCAATGATGTTCAACACTCAAGATCCAAGCATATAGATGTAAGATACCACTTTATTAAGGAGCAAGTGGAAAATGGAGTGGTGGACAATCTCAGTTACTTCGCTCAGAAATGAATATATTCCAGTAGCATCTTCACCAAAGCTTTGCGAGAAAAGATTCAACTTTTGTTAGAAAGCCTTGGAAATGAAAGAATGTCCCCGGGACTCTGGAAAATTATGGCTCAAAGAAGAGGAAGTGGAATGGCGGTATAATATCTTCTAATTTCCTATGTACATTATGTAAATAAAGAAAAAATATATAAACTCAAAAAGATTTTTTCTTTTTATAAAAAAATTCAAATGAAATAAAATAATATAAAAACCAGAAAATTCAAAATTATGTAAAGTCTGGCAATGTCTTATAGAATCGTTCTTCATTTAATGCATTAGAAATGTCATTAATTAAGGACACGGTATGTAAATGAAGTCTCGGCAGAAGTTGTAAATTACCTTTCAAAAATGTCAATGCAGAAACCCGGTCTTTATTTTAAAGGCAAGTTTTTCGCCAAAAAGAAAACTTGACCTCACAACGGAAATTCAGTTTCTTGGGTATGAATTACTTTACCTTCATACAAAGGCTTGTGTATACTTTGCTACATAACCCATGCTTTAAGAAAATAAGTGTACGTGTCAGTGCATTTATTTTTCAAAATAAAATAAATCTTATTTTTGGTGGTATAACATGTGTTGCTTTACAAAATGTTTAGTAATATTAATTTCTCATCAGAAAATATTAAAAAGATATTTCTATCATCAAAACAATGTCTACAGCTCTTTCACTAGAAAACAGGATATTATTTGAGGGGGGAAGTGTTTTCAATAAGTCTTTTAAAATGATTCTTCAGAATTAAATCATGGAATAAGTGAAAAATGCTTTTGAACTATATCGGATCAATTCTTAAAGAGGAGTTAAATAATTAACTCATTTGGGCTTAAGATGATAGTTTGTTCAACCTTTAGAGTTTACAATGCAAAATGTGGGACTTAGCCTTTAAGTTTGCAACTAGGAGGACTAAAGTTGACATTTACCCAAGATTCCTAAGCCTTAGGAAAGTGTTTAAGGAAAATGAAAAACTTAGGAAACCACAGGGACTAGTTCTGCCAATTTTTGAAACCTAAAATCTATTAAACACAAACACGGACGAATTTTTTTTTAAATCAAAACTTATAAATGTTTTCCCTCTTTCTCTCACTCGTCGCACAAGTCCATACACAAATCAAAAGACGTTTTCAAGATTCAAGGTACACATGAAATCTGTTCATAATCGTCTTAACAATAATCCCTTAAAGGGAATTAGTTTAATTCGTAAACAAATTTCTCAAAAACCCTAATTCTCAAATTAGGGTTCATAAGAAAAAATTTGTGTTTAGGTCTGTAGAAGCTAGAAGGGGGGATTAAAATATTTACATGTTCGTTTTACGTTTTAAAAGTTAACTTTCATAAATAATTTATTTCGAGTTGGTAAGTTTAAACCAATTCTCAATATGAACATCATTTATAAAAATCCTTAACTAAAGCTAAATAACAATTGACTCTGATATGAAGAGATAAGGAGAGGTATACAATCAAACAGACCGCAAGATTTTATAGTGTTCGGCTACGAAGCACCATCTTCGCCATTACTCCAATCCATGTGTATCTTTACTCGAGATTTCACAATGTCAACAAGCTCCCTTTAGCGGAGAAAACCGTTTACACGGTGCTTTCGTTATTCTTCTGACACTAGGCTAGAAAGTCGAGTCCTCATCTTAGCTAGATACCCATCTACCTCTTCACAATTCTATTTCAAATCAACTAGATCTACTACTATAAGATTTACCAACAATCTGAATCACAACAAATACACAGACTAATTACTATAGAGATTTTGTATATATTAGAAGAAAAGAGAGAGATCTCCTAAATAACATTATTTCTTGGCGAATTTCGATTGTTCTTCTCTTGCACTTGAATGAAAGGGAAGAGATAGTAGAAAGAGATTAGATCACTTATAAACAAGTTCGAAGTAGTTAGTGATCAAAGGAGATTTAGAGTGAGAAAGAAAGAATTTTAGAGAGAAAAGTTTATCTGAAAATTTCGTGCAAAGAGGTTTGTTTTTCTGCATGGAAGGACAGCAGTATTTATTGGCAGAAATAATCCAACGGTCACTGGGGGCTGGTCCGGCGTCCCATAAATTTATAGGGGGGCCGCCAGGACCTATACAGGGGGTCGCCGTAGACTACACTCTCATTTTTTGACTTTTTGTGGGGATGTTGTATTGGTATGTGAAACTTCTACTTTGGAGGAAAATTTGGAATTTCAAATTTTAAGTTTTTTAAATAAAACTTTTCTTTTAATTTGAAAATATTTTTGTATAATCTAATTTTTGTGAAATTCTTTGTAAAATGGATGGATATGTGAGAAATATTTCTTGCTTCACTAATCAGCTTAATGTTTTTGTTCATACTTTAATGTGATTTCTAATCTTAGAAATGGAATTTTATAATTAATAATTTGTAAACGTTTAATTTTATCATAAACATTTTTATATTTTGTTATTATCAAAACGTTGAGAGGTCAAAAAATATAAATAACGTTTTTAGACATTATTTGTATTAACAATCTCCCCCTTTTTGATGATGACAAAATATAAACTCATTTTGTATAAAATTAATAGTTACACATTATTAATGAGTTTTTGTTCTATTTCTCCCCCTTTTTGTCAAATTCAAAAAAGGATGATCGTCGAGTGGTTGTAGGAAGAAAGAAATTGACGATATCAAGACTCCCCCTTGATGTATGCTCCCCCTTGTTCGAGGAACCAAGGGATCGATCTTACAAAAATTTGTTTGCTACAAAACAAAGTTAGAGATACAAGAGCAAGACAAATATCTTTTAAACAACACATTAGATTCAAGTCACCCAAAAGAGAGTTTCATTCAACAATTAAGAAACTCATACAATAGCAAATGAAATTAATACATTCATACAACATAAGATAAAACTAGAACTAATACGAGATAATTAATCCATAAGTCACACTATATGCTTCATGAGATATAGAGAGACAATACTACATAAGTCTTAAATGATTCATGATTCATAGAGAATGAGTTTTGAGCAAAAAAGTTTGGGGTGACACGTTTATGAAAAATTTTGAAGCCATTTCAAGGTGAAGGTGGAAAGTGTGAGGTGATTACGGTAGTGAGAATATACTCAAGATTGTGGCATCGCCATGATGGCATTCTCATCTCTTAAGGTTAAGAAAAGAGTTCGGTTGTGAAAGCAGCATATGCAAGTTAACCCATGGTAGTTATGTTAGTTGTAGTAAAGAGGGTGGCCCATGATAGGTGGTTGAGGTTGTGGTGGAGATGGTGATGATGGAGTGTCATGGATGTGATCAAGAGGAGTAGTTGGTGACAAAGAAAGTGTGATATCCAAAGAAGGATGACTTTAAAGTGGTTGAGGATTCGATGGTCTAGGAGGAACATCCAAGATGTTGTCAAGCAAAGGGTTTAAGGGTTGAGGAGAAGTTGGTTCATTTGATGATGGTGGTGAAATTTAAAGTTTTGATTGAAAAGAAGAAGATGTGTTCTCTTGGCTTGATGATGTTTGATTGGTGGATGGAGTTTTGGATGGTGCATTTGGATGAGTTGGAGATAAAGAAGTTGTTGTAGGAGAAGGTGTGGTGATGACATCTTCATCACTAGAGATGTTAACAAATAGTTGTCTAGGAGGGATTATGGTTAGTTTGATTTTCTTGAAAGGGTTAGAAGAAGAAGCTTTGGTGGAATTCATGTGTAGATGGTTTGAGAAGATGAAGATGGTAAGAAGGAATACGATGGAAGGCTTTTGTAATTTGTAAGCTTAGGATCAAAGTAAAAAAGTATATGGATTAAGAAATTAAATTCCAATAAGTTTGTTTGATTTAAGCAGGAAGTTTAGCTGGGTCTGATGAGAGAATAGTCCAAACTGCACAGCAATACTAGTTAGTCACCAGTTATAATTTCCGTGACTTCTGATGGCGGTCCCATATATACATGGCGGTCCCAGTATTTTAGGGGCGGGGCATTTTTTTGGGGGACGTTCTTGAAGACAAGGTAACTTTGCTGTTTTCCTGATTTTCTGCAGATCCTGTACAGAAAGAAATTTCCTATTTTTCCCTTTTGTAATCAACTCTATTTCATCATGAATCATCTAATGCTTAACAATTAAATTCATAACATACTAATTCATTTCAAATTCAAATCAAGAAATACATGTATGCATATTAGCTATAAATAAGCTATGCATTCATCATTATGGTTTTTATAGTGTATTAATTTCCAATGCAAACATAGTTTTTAGGTGACTAAAATTGAAAGATCATCCAAGGCAAATTATGTTGCCCGTACTACATACTAAGTTACCACTAACTAATATAAGTTTAAGTACTTAAGTTTCATAAAATAGTAAATAATATAGTTTACAATATCACAAAGCACATTTCCATGTTGCTCACTTCTTGATATTTCTCCATAATGTTTCTATGGCTTTCTCGCATTGACCTTAATCTATCACGTTGCTCGTCTCAAATCTAAACTTGACGGTTGATGATTTCGGTTTGATGGGTGTAAAAGGGTTCCAAGTAAGGGTCAATGTTAGGTGGATTTTGAAAAACTTGAGGAACTTGATTTGTTAACGAATTGACATAACGAATGGGGGAAGGAGTGCTTACAAGCGAGGTCCCTTCAGCCATTTTTTCTATCATCATAATATTCGTTACAGATTGTGAGGATGATAGTGGTCAAAGGCGGAAGAAGAAAAAAAGAAGAAGTAGAGTGACGACCTCTTCTCGTGCCACGATACTTTCTAGTCTTTCGCTCTTGTTGAGCGGCAAGAGGTATCATGACATGATCGTACAAGACATAAGACTCATTGTACAATTCGTGATTTTCATTCATGATGAGTTTAAACAAACGTGTCAATAACATACCGCTGGGTAAAATCTACCGTTATGTTTTAGTGAACATCACTCCAATTCGTTTTACCATATAATAGGCAAGGTTAAACTTTTCGGAGTGTACAACACAATAAAGCATGTAACAAAGACACGCAGGAACATGGTCCCGATTACCCCTGTTAGAAATGTTTTCCTGGTTGATTTTTCCAAAGGCTTCAAGGCCAAATATCGTTGGCACAATTTCACAACGTAGAGAATTTGATATTCAAGAACATTAATTTCTTCCTCATGACGGATGCGACTGACTTGACCTTCTTGATCAATTCGAATAGACGAAATGATGTCATCAGGAGAAGGAGGGTTGGTTTGATATGGACCATCCGTAGGGACACCATATGCCAACTCGTCAAGTGACCATTTGTCAGTAAAGACGCAGGCACCCTTACAAGGTATGTCAAGAATTTGAGCAAATTCTTCAAGAGAGTAAGAAAAGAATTGATTTTGAATCATAAATTCGATGAACATTTGACCTTCATCGGAATAGTTTAATTGATATTGACTATAAAAACTCAGTATGGAAAGGAGCACAAATTTTGGTAATTATTTTCAAGGAGGGGGTACCTCAAACTCGACAAAGCTGAACAAAGACCGAACATAGTTTAGATCCAAAAAGTTTTCAAAAACTACCCGACCTTCATGAATGCAAAGACTCTCAAGGTTTCTTAGTTTTTCCTTTATATGTGTACGATATTCATGTGATATTATTGGAATATAGTCTCTTGTATTTTTGTGATCTTTCGGATTGATCTTAGGAGGCAATATTTCTAGAAAAAGAATAAAATCACATTTTATTACCGTTTACTTGTAAATTGTCATGCACATTGTTTCTAGTGTGTGCCTAAATGTGACAAATATGGAGCAACAATTAACTCGACCTAAAATTAAAAAACTAAGAGTTAATCCAAACGCTCCTTAGTTTGATTTTGCTCATTCAAACATGTCTAAAATCTATATATGAATTATGTATCTCGAAGTTTGTTCATGAGATCATTATGCATGTGTTTGAAAATATTTTTAAGTTGTATTAACAATGCATAATAACAATTATATTATGTTCCTAACGTGAGTGATTTGAAAATAAAATTAGGGTTTTGGTTCGAAATCAATTTTTCAACAAACTAACTAATGTATGCAAATATTATGTGTACATGAAGCATATTAGTTATACATTGTAACCTAGTACGTCCCTCAATGTACAAATGTGATCAAAAAAATGAAAAATACCCAAATTTTAATTGTTAGTGTTCTATCATGAAAACCTAGACTCAAATTTAAAAGAAAAATGATGAAATGGTTACAATTGATGATTCTTTGTGATGTTTGTAGATGATTATAATGTTGATTTTATCTTCAATTAGTGTTCTAATGGGTGATTTTGAGTTTTTGGTTTTTTTTGTAACTGTTCGTCAGCTGCAGAGATGGAAAGGGGTTTGTGCTTTGTTTTTGTGTTTTGAGAAATTTTTTGGCTAAGTGTAAAATATGGTGTCTGCTGTTGGCGGTCCCATATTTATCAGGCGGTCCCAAATATATTGGGGGCCGTCGGGGATATGGGGGCCGCCCTCAGCAATGCGTTTTGGACTTAGTTTTGATGAAAATTTTATAAAGAGGAGTGACGTTTTAATATGCATTTCGCGAATTAAAAATGCTTAAGGTACTTTGGATGAAGTATTTAAGTTGTCACGGCACGAAATAGAACACGGACTAGAATTGAGACAGAAGAAGGAGAAGCGAACTAATATGATTTATGGAATGTGTTCCATCATTCCTAAACCAAGACGTAGATAGTTAAATGATTCACGTTTAAGGGGTTCCGTAAGAATGTCGGCTGTGTTGTCGACGGATGGTACTTTTTCGATTGAGATATGTCCTTTCTGTACATTATGACGAAGAAAGTGGTGACGAATTTTGATGTGTTTGGTTAGAGAATGTTGCACCGGGTTTTTGCTAAGGTCAATCGCGCCTTTATTGTCGCACATGATCGGGACGTCATCGAGTTGAACGTCGTAGTCGATAAGAGCTTGTTTCATCCATAGTGCTTGTCTTTACATGCTTTCAGCGCTTACTTATTCCGGCTTCGGTTAGTGGTTATACAAGAGCGGTTATTTCTTCGAGAACTAGATTGTCAATACAAAGTCCACGAAGTATTATTACGCTAGTGCTCTTTCAACTCCATCTTACTCCTCCAGCATGCTCGAGTCTGCATATACTAATGTTTCTCTACGGTTACTTTGGATTCATAATCATAAGTGTGTAGTGCTTTAATTGGTATCAGAAGACTACGTTAACGCTTCAAGGTGAGAGGTTTTGGGAGCCTCTTGGAAGCGGGTATAAAGGCAGACACTAAACATGATATCGGGCCTACTTGTCATTAGGTATAATAAACTACCTATCATGCCTTGATACTTGGTACTATCTATCGACTCACACTCTTCATCTTTTGTGAGTTTAGTATCGAAGGGCATGGGGGTTTTCATTGGTTTAGATTCTTCTAACCCAAATTTCTAAAGCATTTCTTTAATATATTTAGATTGATTAAAGAAAATGTCATCTTTCATTTGTTTTATTTGTAGTCCAAGGAAGAAGTTAAGTTCACCCATCATGCTCATCTTGAACTCCTCATGCATGATTTTGGAAAATTCATCACACATGTCTTGACAAGTCGAACAGAATATAATGTCGTCGACATATATTTGAATGATGATGAGGTTTGAACTTTTCTTCTTAGTAAAAAGAGTGTTATCTACCATTTCCATTTTATATTCATGTTTAATAAGAAAAGATTTTAATCTATCATTCACAGCTTATGGTGCTTGGTTTATGACCATTTATAGCTTTCTTTAGTTTGTAAAACATGATCGGTTCTTCAAGTCAATGAATCATGGAGGTTTTGGCCCACGGTTACCTCCTCATTGATAAAAAAACCGTCAGAATGCACTCTTTTTACATCCATTTAGGGGGGGGGGGAATAGTTTAGATCTAAAGCACATTGCTTAAAATAATAGTATCCTAATTGAACTCAAAGTCTAGCATTCATGGGGCATAAGTTTCATCATATCGATGACCTCTGTTGATTATTAACCTTGGCAACGTAAAATAGCCTTATTTAGATAGAAACAATATCGTTTCTTATTTAACTTAGTTCTAATACCCTACTTTGTTCCTATGATTGTAGATATTCCTAGGTTGTGGAACTAACGCCCAATGTCGGTAGCCAACGAATGATTTAATTCTTCTTGACTATCGACTATCCAACTTTCATTCCTAAGGTTTCATGTCACATTCTTAGGTTCTATAGTTTGATATAATTCAAAGGAAGTTACTTTGGTTTTTGGCTTGTGTTTAAGGGTTCTTTGGTGAAATTTTCCTATGACCTTTTCTTAAATTAGATGGTTCTAGATTTCTTAATTATATGAATATTTCATCAATTCTTATGTGTATTCCTCATGTCATTTTCTAGGTTTTTCTTTTGGTAACCATAAATTGCTTCTCTTCATCTAAGTCATCATCCACCAAGGGTGATGTCTTAGAGGGTGGAGGAGTTTCATCGAATGTCACGTTGAGTGATTCTTTGATTTTCCTAGTGTGTTTATTAAGGATAATGTAGGCTTTACTATTTTGGGAGTATCCTAAAAAGATACCTTCGTATGACTTTGGGTCAAACTTTGTAAGGTAGTCTTTAGTGTTTAAAATGAAGCACTTGCTTCCAAACACTCTAAAATAATCAAGAGTAGGTTTCCTACCTCTCAAGAGTTCGTAAGGTGTTTTTCCTAAGATGGCTCTAATTAGGATTCGGTTGAGAATGTATGTTGAAGTATCTACGGTGTTACACCAAAACTTTTATGGTAACGATTGCTCATTCAACATAGTCCTACTCATTTCTTGAAGTGTCCTATTTTTCCTTTCAACCATGCCATTTGATTGAGGAGTGCGTGGAGCTGAGAAGTTATGTGTAATTCCATTGGCATTACAAAACTCTCCAAATTGCACCTCATTATCAAATTCCCTACCATGGTCGGTTCTTATTGACACTATTGTACATCCTAATTGGTTTTGAATTTTCTTACTAAATATTTCAAATTGATCGAAGGCTTCGGTTTTGTCCTTAAGGAATCTAGTCCAAGTATACCTAGAGTAGTCATCTACTATGACTAAGGTGTAGCGATTTCCTCCGTAACTCCGTATGGTGGATGGACCGAAGAGATCCATATGAAGGAGTTCTAAGTATCTAGTCGTTGAGAGTATATTCTTAGCTTTGAAACTAGCGTGAACTTGTTTTCCAATTTTGCGAGCATCACAGAAGTGTTGATTAAACTTAAGCTTAGGTAAGTTTCTAACTAATTTCTTAGATGCTAATGATTGAATGAGACGAATATTTGTGTGACCTAATCTCCTATGCCACAACGTGGAATTTTCATCAATTATTGTTAGACAAATTTAGTCTTTTGGCTTATTTCCTAATTTCATCACATATAAGCCTTTCTTCCTAATACCTCTACTTATGATCTTACCATCCTTAGTGATTTCACTATCATGTTCAGAGAAAGTTACTCTACACTTAATATTATATATTTGTCCTATACTTAACAAGTTAAATCTTAAGTTATTTACATGTTCTACATTATCTATTTTGAGAGAGTCATTCAAAAATGTACCTTTGCCAATGATGTTACCATGAAGATTGCTAACAAAAATAACATTACCTATGTTGTATGCCTTGTAGCTTGAGAAGAGTTTTCGGTTACCCGTTATATGTTTAGAGCATCCACTATCTTTTATCCACTCATCGGGTTCCAAGTCGACTCCAAGGCATATCTATTTATATAAGACAATAACTCAAACATTTGGTCCCCAATATCTCATGGGTCCAAAGTTGTTAGTGCTAAACATCCCTTTCATTTGATGCAATTGATTGGGATGTGGAAATGGAAGACACATTTCCCATGGCATGTAACTTTGATGTTGGAAATTATTCCAAGTTACGAGAAAGCCACGAGGTTGATTTTGTCGACCAACGTTCCTTTTTGGTTGCTATGTCTTAGGACGAGGATAATTATTATAGACTCTTCTAGGTGGTGGAGTTTTTAATCTAAAATTGGGTTTTGAAAATCCAACTCTAGGGTTTGACAATGGCTTATAAAATTGTTTAACTTCATTATCACTAGCAACGAGAACTTTGACATTGTTTACTATTATGTGTTTTGGTTTAGGACCCAAAATAGATTTTTGAAAAGACACGCTTTTCTCAGATCCAGGCGTAGCTGCTGGCGGTCCCTCATGAACTTCAAAGAAAATATACTAAGTAGTTACTACTGCTAGTACGAAAGCTAATGCTGCTAGTAAAAGTTACTACTGCTAGTACAAAGACTACTTGAAGTTAATGCTGCTGAAGAGTTACTACTACTCAAGAAAATATTCTAAGTAGTTAGTACTACTAGTATTAAGTTAGTACTGCTAGTGTAAGTTAGTAATGTTTACTTGATATGTATTAGTTATTTATAAAAAAGATTTTTATATACTTAGAAAAGTATTGTAAGCCAAGTAAGAATCATTGGTGTATAAAAGGAGGTCCTAGGGCATAGAGTTTGATATACCAATACCATTACCAGTACCAAAACCAAATCGGATCTCTAGTCGTATAATTCTTAGCTTCATGTCTTTCTAACCCTATTACTTTGAGATATTCGTTTATTTATCTTTAATAATATTGGAGCATATTTGATTTGAAATTGTATGTTCATTGAATTACTGTTTCATTGATAGGATAATTCTTCTTAATATTAAAGCTTAGATTTCTCTAATCTTTTAATTCATTCCACAACAAAGCTTTTACTATAGTTGTGTTAGATTTATCTAATATAACTAAACCTTAAACAAGCTTAAGGAATTCGATCTATTGAAGTGGGATCAAAAAGTGGTATCAGAGCTTGTTGAAAATCTTTAAGCCTTGAATAAGGAAGAACACTTGTTTTTACTACACATAGTTCTTTTTTGAAAGATATGGATCAAGATTCTGCACACATGGTGGCTACATCCAAAGTTCCTATGCTTAAACCTGGTGAGTTTGAGATATGGAGGATGAGGATTGAATAATATATCCAGATGATAGATTATGCACTGTGGGAAGTCATAGAGAATGATGCAACCTTGCCAAAACAACAACTGTTAGAATGTGTTGTGATAGTGATTGATGCCTATTACTACTGCTGAAGAATAGGCTCAAAGAAGATTTGAGGGAAAAGCTAGAAGTACTCTAATGTTCTCGGCATTCCCAATAAACAATCAGTTAAGTTTAACTCTCATAAGGGATGCTAAGAAGTTGTTGGAAAGCTATTGAAATTTGAGATTTGGTGGGAATGCATCTAATAAAAAAGACTCAAGGAATCTCTTAAAGCAAGCAAGCAACTATGTAAACTTCACAGTCCAAGCGCAGAGATGCTTGAATCAAACCTTTGATAGGCTTCAAAAGATTGCGAGTCAGTTGGAGCTTTTGGATGAAAGCTTTCACAAGGAAGATGTTAATCAAAAGTTATTAAGAAGTTTGTCACCTTGTTGTAGAACAACATGTTGTTGTGTGGAGGGATTAAGCTGCTTTGGATACAAAGGAGACATGGGATAATCTCTACATAACAGCAAAGGTGTTATGAACCAGAAGTTAAAGGGATGTCTATCTCAATTTCAAGCACATAGAACATGGCTTTTGTGTCCTTTTTAAATAACAACACTAACAATTCTAATGAAGTAGTTAAATATTGCTCATGAGTTTCTACTTGGCTACACTCAAGTTAATGCCTGCTAATTTTACAAATATTGATAAACTTAATTGATGTTGTTATTTCGTGCCTTTTCTTTGCTAGCAACTATATAGTCCTCACTTGTTCATGAGGACTTGCAACAAATCCATCCAGATGATATGGAAGAGATGGATTTGAGATGGAAAATGACCATGTTGACTATGAGAGTAAGAAGGTTTTTGAAGAATACATGAAGGAACATTACTGTTAATGGAAATGAGACTATTGGTTTTGATAAGTCCAAAGTGGAGTGCTACAACTGCTACAAGAGTGGACACTTTGCTAGGGAGTGCAGAGCTCCAAGAAATCAAGACAACAAGAATAAAGAAAGCTCAAGAAGGAGTGTGCCTATGGAAATATCTACTTCTACTGCTTTGGTGTCATGTGATGGTCTTGGTGGATATGACTAGAGTGATCAGGCAGAGGAAGGGCCTAATTATGCACTCATGGCTTTCTCATCTTCAAATTCTGACTCAGAGGTATTCCAATGATTCTATTTGTTCAAAAAATGTTTTCCCCGTTGGATTTTTTTTTAAAAACAATTGAATCTCTTAAATTTCCAAAATGATCAATCTATTAAAAAGATTTAAAGAAATTTTTTTTTTGAGTTAATGGTTTTAGGTTAAAAGACAGGATGAAAGTCTGTGGAAGAAAAACTTGAAGTTTATAAAGCAAAAGAGTCTATTTACTTACAAGATATTAAGGGCTTAAAATTTGAAATTCATTTAGGAGAAATAACTATTAGAGAGCTTAGGAATAAGCTTGAAATAGTTTAAAAAGAAAAAGATGGCATTCAACTTAATGTAGATAAATTTGAACATGCATCTAAAAGTTTAAACAAGCTTATAAAGTGTCAGATAGTTGACAATTGCAAGAAAGGTTTAGGCTATGAAAATTATA
Organism: Tanacetum coccineum; assembly: GCA_026074375.1. NCBI lineage: Eukaryota > Viridiplantae > Streptophyta > Magnoliopsida > Asterales > Asteraceae > Tanacetum > Tanacetum coccineum. The sequence continues at coordinate 46,876 of BQNB010000717.1, read as the reverse complement.
ATGCGGTTCCACCTCCCTACATAGGAAATTTCATGCCTCCAACACCTGACTTGTCTTTTACTAGTTTAGATGAGTTTGTTAATGAGCCTGTAGTTGAGAATTGTAAAGTTATGTCTAGTGAAGAAGAGCCTAAGGTAGTTCAGAAGAATAATGATGCCCCAATTATTGAAGAATAGGTGTTAGATAATGAGGAAGAGGATGTGTCTCAGCCTAAAATTGAAAAGAAAACAGTTAGGCCTAGTATTATTGAGAAAGAGTTTGTCAAACCTAAACAACAAGAAAAAACTGCTAGGAAAACTGTTAAACAAGTTGAGCAACATAGGCAAAACACTGACAGTCCAAGAGGCAATCAAAGAAATTGGAACAATACGATGTCTCAAAAACTAGGAAGCAATTTTGAGATGTTTAATAAGGCCTGTTATGTGAGTGGAAGCTTTGATCATTTGCAAGTTGATTGCAATTACCATCAAAAATATTTTCAAAATCAAAGAATGGTAAAACTTGTTTGGAACAATTCTCAAAGGGTGAATCATCAAAACTTTGCTAAAAAGACTCACCCCTATGCTAAAAAGAACATGGTTCCAAGAGCAGTACTAATGAAGTCTGGTTTAGTATCAATTAATACTACTAGACAAAATATTTCTAAAACAACAGTATTGGTTAATACTGCTAGACAAGTTAATGCTGCTCACTCAAAAATAATAGTGAATGCTGCTAGACCAATGTCATATCTTTCTAAAACATCACATTCAACTGTTAAGAGGCCCATTCATAAGAACACAGCATTTAAAAATAGCAATATTAATCAAAGGGTTTAATACTATTAGGGGTAAAAAATTTAATACTGCTAGGCCAAAAGTAGTAGTTAATGCTGTTAAGGGAAATAATTTTAATGATGTTAAGGCCTCAGCTTGTTGGGTTTGGAAACCAAATCATAAAGTTTTAGACCATGTTTCTAAACACAACAGTGCATCAATCACCCTAAAAAAGTTTGATTATATTGATGCACAAGGCAGATCCAAGTCAGTGATGACTTGGGTCCCTAAAAAAAATTGATTTTCTTATCTAATGTGCAGGGCAATCCATAAATGGATTTACAGGATCAAGGAGTGATTGATAGTGGATGCTCAAGGCACATGACAGGGAACATGTCCTATCTTACAAACTATGAAGAGATAGATGGAGGATATGTTTTATTTCCAATAATGGTGGTACAAAACCAAACTAAATTGGGTGAAGGTTCGGCAATGCCCACTGATCCCCATCACACACCTACTATTTTACAACCATCTACTCAACCACAAAAGACTCAAAAACCTAGGAAGCCTAAGAGAAAGGACACCCAGGTACCTTAGCCTAGTGATCCTAGTAAACATGTTGCAGATGAGGCTGTCCATAAGGAGTTGGGTAACAGTTTGTTAAGGGCTACCACTACTGCTTCTAGCTTAGAAGCAGAGCAGGATGGTGGTAACATAACTAAGACCCAATCCAAGGCAACACCTAATGAATCTAGTTCCCTAGGAACTACTTCAGGTGGTGTTCCCAGGTGCCAAGAAACCATGGGGGATACTGTTGCTCAAACTAGGTTTGAGAATGTATCTAAACTTTCTAATGATTCACTACTCGCAAGAGGTAACACACTTCGAAGTGATGAGGATAGACTGAAACTTAATAAATTGATGGAACTATGTACCAGTTTACAAACAAGGGTTCTTGATTTGGAGAAGACAAAGACCTCTCAAAGTAATGAGATTGATAGCTTGAAAAGTAGGATCAAGAATCTTAAAAAGAAAAGAAGTTCAAGAACTCATAAGCTCAAGAGATTATACAAAGTTGGTTTAAGTGCTAGGGTAGAATCCTTTAGAGATGAAGAAAGTTTAGGTGAGGATGCATCTAAACAGGGGAGGAGTTTTAATGCTATTGATGAAGATGATGATGTTAACCTAGTTGGTGTTCAAGATGATGCTGATAATGAGATGTTTGATGCTGATGCTTTGACTGGTGATGAGGTGTTTGCAGAACAAGAAGTTGCTGCTAAAGATATGAATTTAACTGTTGTTGAAGTTACTTTGGCTCAAGCACTTGCAGCTTTAAAAAGTGTAAAACCCAAGGTAAAAGGGAATGTTATAAGAGAGCCAAGTGTACCAGTTAGTGTTGTTAGTGTTTCAACAAAGGATAGTGCTACTACAACAACAACTGCTACAATTCCAACTCCAAGGAAAGGAATTGTTATTACTGAGTTGGGTACACCTACAATAACTTGATCTTCACAACAACCATCATAAGTAAAAGTTCATGACAAAGGCAAAGGGAAAATGGTAGAACCTGAGAAGCTTATGAAGAAGAAAGTTCAAATCATGCTTGATGAAGAAGCTGTTATAAAGTTACAAACTGAATTTGATGAAGAAGTAAGACTTGCAGGAGAGAAAGCTGAAAAGAACAAGAAGCCAATATTGCCTTGATTGAAGAATGGGATGATATTCAAGCAAAGATTAAAGCAAGTTATTATTTGGCTCAAAGACTGCAAGCAGAGGAGCAAGAAGAGTTGTCTGTTGAAGAAAAGGCAAAATTATTTCAACAACTCATGGAACAAAGAAGAAAGCACTTTGCTGCTAAAAGTGTAGAAGAGAAAAGAAACAAACCCCCCAACTCAAGCTCAACAAAGAAGAATCATGTGTACTTACCTGAAGAATATGGAAGGAAAGAAGCTCAAAGACTTGAAGAACAAATCTTCTGATTCTATTCAAAAGATGTTTGACAGAGCTTTCAAGAGGGTGAATACATTTGTTGACTTCAGAACAGACTTGGTGGAAGATAGTTCAAAGAGAGTAGGAGAAGAGCTGGAACAAGAAAATATTAACAAGCAGAAGGTAGATGAGGATAAAGACACATCAGAGTTTCAAAGTCTAATGGAAGTCATTCTAGATGAAGAAGAGGTAACAATTGATGCTATACCTTTAGCTACTAAGCCTCCAAGCATTATTGACTGGAAGATTCATAAAGAAGGAAAGAAAAGCTATTATCAAATAGTGAGAGCTGGTGGAAAATCTCGGATCTACTTGGTCTTTAGTCATATGCTTAAAAGTCTTAGCAGGGAAGATTTAGAAGACTTGTACAAGTTGGTAAAAGCTAGATATGGATCAACAAGACCAGTGGAAGACTTAGATTTGGTGTTATGGAATGATTTGAAAACTATGTTTGAACCATATGTAGAAGATGAATTCTATAAGTTGCAATAAAGGTACACAGTTTTGAGCTGGAAGCTATTTGACTCATATAGAGTGCATTGCTTGAGTTTGCAATCTGGAATGAATTACATGCTGGTAGAAAAGAGATATCCCCTTACACTACCTACAATTACAAATATGGTGAACAAGAAGCTTCAGGTTGATTATTTTAGTGAAATGGCATATCAGCTTCTTAAACTTCTTACAAAACAGCTTAAGATTCAATGAAGTGTTTGGAAGCATCCTCCTGGTAATTATGGATCTTTTAAATGAAGAAACTTAATGATTTTAGAGATAAATATATGTTGGGATTAAAAGACTTCTTGATGATCTTAAAGTTATTGCTGCTCAGTTAATGATGTTGGTGTATAAGTTACTATTGCTCAAAGATTAAGACTGCTGAAAGAGTTCCTACTGTCAGAGAAAGGATAAAAATAGAAGAAAGGATAAAGATTGTTTGGAGATCAAGATTACTTACGTCATAAGTATTAGTTATTTATAGAATAGATCATAGAGAATATTCTAAGTCTTAGGAATATATTGTAAATCAACTAGGACTCCTTGGTGTATAAAAGGAGGTACTAGGGTATAGAGTTTAATGGGTGTTTTTAAGATTTGATAAGTGTTGTTCATAGCTTCAAGGTTTTGTAACCCTAATACTAGGAGAGTATTCGTATTATTCTTGATAATATTAGAGCTTTTATTATTTGTTGAATTCTGTTCTTGTGTTACTGTTTCATCAAGAATTCTTATTATTAATTAAAGATTAGATTCCGCATAATCTTTAATATATTCAACAAAGTTTCTACTATAGTTGTGTTATATTTATCTAATATAACTAAACCTTAAACAAGCTTAAGGAATTCAATCTATTAAAGTGGGATCCAACAAGAGGTATTATATAACTGAGACAACAAGTAAATCCATTTTGAAAAATTAAACTTCTGGTTAGTAGCTAAGCGGATTATGGCAGATGCCACAATACTACTAAACTCATTCCATGCAGTTGTCTTTGGAATTAGACACTGCAGAATAGTATGAATTAGAAATTTCTATTGAGAGGAGAAGAATGCTTTATAAAATGTTAGCTTTTTAGAAATTTTCTCATACCCTATCAATGCAAGGTTTTCAAAAATAGTAGAATTTAAGAGACAATCAATACCTTCAGCATCTTTTAGTCGAAGAGTTCTTCTAATAGATGTTTCAGTAATGAAAATCCTTTTACCATCCACTAGGGCATGTAACTGTACTTCCTCATTGATAGTTTTGGCCACATCAAAAGACCAGAACTGTTCAATATAGAAAACATATATAGTAGGATTAACTGTTAGTGCATACCTTATAGGGTGTGCATTAAGAAAATCCACTATCTGCTCAAACCCTTCACTCTCAACAGGTTTAGAAAAGAACACGACCATATTGTGTGAATCAATAAACTTTAGATTTGACATTGTGTTAGGTTTTGATGATGAATGATAAAATTGAGTTAGGGTTTATGATTAGAGAGTATTTGAAAGAGTGAAATTGAGTAAATGATCGATTGAAACCCTTAATTGAAGTATTTATGAAAGTACCCTCAACATCCCAGCAGCAGTAACATAAGCCTAGCAGCATTAACTTATGCCTAACAACATTAAGTTATGCCAGCAATATTAACTTATGCCTAGCAGCATTAAGTTATGCCTAGCAGCATAAACTTTGAGTCACCAGGACCCCGTTGGGCCGTTTCCAAGTAACCATACGAATTTCAGCCAAATCTACCAAAGAAATTTGTTGCTGCAAAATAAGCGCCAAGCGTATTTGTCACGTTGACTCGCTCGTTGACCGCATCTGCATCATCCTCCCCTTTTTGAAAAAGACTCAACTCCAAGTCTGGCTCATCGTCACTATCTCCTTTCTATGGCGACAAATCTGCAACATTAAAAGTGGAAGAAACATTATAATGACCCGGAAGCTCAATCTTGTACGCGTTGTCATTGATCTTTTTAAGAACACGAAAAGGACCATCTCTTCGCGGTTTCAACTTCCCAAAGCGCCCTGCTGGAAAACGCTCCTTACGAAGATGAATCAAACTACATCACCCTCCCTATACAAACCCTATTTACGACGCTTATCCGCATGTTCCTTGTATTGTTTATTATGTCGAATAATCCGTTCTTGAACCGGCCGATGCAACTCTTTAATCTTCTCAGACTGGTCAGCCCCTTCCTCACTAAACTGCCCCACCTTTGGAACAAGGACCAAATCCAAAAGAGTAATCGGATTTCGTCCATACACAACTCCCATTTTATGTTATTTTACTTTCTCTCTCTACAAGTGTCATCCACTCTCTTTCTCTCTCTAGATTCTCTTTAGAATCTCATCTAAGTCTTGATTTGTGATATCATCTAAAATTATTAAACGGTATTAGGTATTTGGCCCAAACCTGGTTATGAGGGCTTGGTCCGTTAAAGTTTTATCATATGTAGCTTATAAGTATTTGACGATTAAAGTTTAGCTACGAGGCATTACAATTTATTACTGAATGTAAATAAGAAATTTTATGTTCGGGCGGTGTGCAAAGAATTTTATAGGGAGTAATTAATTATTAGGGTCCCTAATTATTATTGTGAAACTAATATAATTTGTTAGAGGGTATAACGCAAAGAATTCCATATTCCTAAAACCTAATTCACTAAACCGCAACTGTTCTTGGTGTCAATTGGGTATTATTAGAGTAAACGGTATGGTGATATTCACCCCTTTGCCGTTCTGACGTGGCGCTCTGATGACATCAAATAACGTTACTTTTATAGCATCATTTATCCCATGTAAATAACCCATTTAGTTTAATCATTGCAAAGAATTGTTACTTAATCGTTTGTATTTGAGAATTGCAGTAATTATGGAGTACTTGGTAAAGATTAGCAAAAAGGCATGCATTCTGGAGCTTAAACGAATACATTCGAATATTACTGTTCTGACACCCAATAGGCCGTATTCATCAAGAAAAATACGGCGTATCTGTGCCTGTACTTCACTAAAGACCACAAAGGATCAAGGATCAATATGCCGTATCCAGAGGAGTCTATACGCCGTGTTCAAGTTATGGAAATAAAATATTCTAGAAGATATCGAACGTGGTCCCTACTCCAAGAAACCCCCGATACGCCATATTGACCTCAGTCAATACGCCGTATCGACCATATTCCAGACCTTATAAATAGAAAACCTTAAAACGGGTTTTCGGTGTGCTAAATCATATTTTCGATACCTAAACCAACAAAGTTAATTTTTAGAAGAGAAGAAGAGCAGAAGAGGTCTTGCAACGTAATTAATTCCATAGGAAACAACTTGTAATCTCCTATACTCTTGTAATCGTTCAGTTTTTGGTATCATTCGTTAACTCGGTTAGTTTACCTTGGCTAAATTATTACTTTTGTATTGATTATGACATTTGAAGGCTAATACCTTCGGGTATTAGCCATTATTATGAAGATCTGAATGTTTGGTTTGTTTATCTTGATTGCTTATTAATATCGATTGATTGCTTGTTTATGTTTTCAGAGTGTTAGATTTTTACTACTTTTGTATAGCGACCTAGTCATTCAAACTAGTGATAGGATCAAGTAATCAGATGTCGAGATGGCTCTCCATATAGTGGGGGGGTGGATTTTATACATCTAGACCCAATAGGAATCAACAGAAAATAATAACCTATCTTTGCCCTTAGATTGTGGAGCTTAGCTGGACCGCAGGTGACCCTTAGATCAACGAGGTACGTTCTCAGTAATTGTTTTAAAGACTTGGTTAGTGACACTATGTAATGAATTGCAATTAAGCACTAAGTAGGTAAAGTCTCTAGAGCTAGGGTTTAACAAGGATCCACCATTCTTTAATCCCTAAGATAGATTAAACAGCTAAAAGGATGACTTTTTAAATGCGGATATGTTTATTTGTGACAGAATTCTACGTATCTAGGCTTAGGAAAACTAAACCCGCCTAAGACAAAGAATATACTGTCGCCTCGAGATAAGTAATCATTCATTAAATAAATAAATAAACTATTCTAATTGGATTAATCATGGCTAATACAGTTTTCTTATATTTGGCTAGACCACTCTTTTATCTTTTGTTAATTTACTTGCGTGTGTTTTTAGGTGTCCCTTAAGGATGATTTTAGTCACCACAAAACCCGTGCCAGTCTCTCAGGCTAAAAACCCCCCTTTATCTGTTAGATTTAGGATTAATATAGGTTTAGCATAGGTTTAACATAAAATAGAATTACCTTAGTTTAGATAACCAAAGTATTAATAAATTAAAAGATTGTTTCTCGCTCTTAGTGATTGACACCCTACTTACCACGAAACTCCCATTGACCGGGTACACTGCCCGTTAAAGTGTTGTTTTGGTAAAGTCGGCAAAATATAAATTCAAAAGTTAAAACATAAATACAACCACACAACAACACATCACGCTCGCTACTCCTTCGCCACCACAACCGTCATAGCTCGCCACTATCTTCGCATCTTAATTCTTTCTTCGCCTAGAATAGAAGATCCACAAAAAGACAAATCAACTTTTTAATATAATCGTTGTTTTTCATTTAATAAGCAACGGATACTTTAAAAAAAAAAAAATTTTATTTATTTTAAATTTATACCCACTTTTCATTATAAATAACATTTCATTTTAACATTTAACGTACTTCTTTATCAAACAAAAATCTGATATGACTTGTTCATTTTCACACATTATCGATGAAATCTAAGCTTTGGTTTACAAACTAATGGACGAAGATAAAGCTCGTCAGAATGCAGTTGCGGAGTTAGCCATGAAATTTGACAATGAAAGCAAAGCTAAAGACGATATGAGAAAAGCATACGAGAAATGTAATGACATTTCACAAGAGAGTCATGCTTTGATCGACACTTTTTTGAAATACCGAATCCTAAAAGATTACGAATACATCTTTCTATGTTTGGAAAGGCAACCACAATAAAAACAAATTGAGACTAAATAGCTTGTTATGTGAAAAATACAATAATGAACGGCTGTGTTTTAAATTCTGTATTTGAAATTCCTGATTGTAATTTGAAATTCCCGTATTGTAATTTTAAATTCAGTGTTTGTAATTTAAATCATGTAGCAAATTTTAAATTTTAACAAGCTACTTTTCGTGTTATAAATACCCTTTACCATCATATTCATTTCGCTCAAAGACAACTTCTTATACAACCTTTCAAATACATTCATTTCACACACACACTATGGCTAACGAACCAGATGAAGTGTGAGATGCTATCATTAGTCGACTACGAACTGAACAAGAAAAGGAGTACTAGTTGGTTAACAATTTGTTGGGTGAGATAGCTCGTTATATGCTCCAGAAGCTAGACCGTGTTGAAGAGGAAACGAGGGTGCGTCACTACCTCTCGACGAGCCACTAAATACCTTCAGTGTGCAAACTCTCCGTTTAAGCTCGGAATCGGATACGCGTATCTCAAACATCTTGGAGGCCGCTAGAGAAGAAAGTGCTTGCCAGCATAAATAAGATAGAAGAACTCATCAAGAATTACCAAACAATCTAATAGCTTGTGTTCTCGTATCGTTTCGTATTGTATTTTTTATTATCGTATTGTATTTTAATTTGAATGAAATGAATTTAGTTTGTGTGAAAAAATAGAAAATAAAATAAAATTGTAAGTGGTGGGGCCAAAATCAGGAGGTTGATGGTATGTTATAATGAAAGGGTATTTTGACATGGGAGTGAGAAGATGACGTGGCACCCGGTGGGGCCAAATGAGGAGCTTTGGTATGTCACCATACCTTATGCTCTTAGGTAGGGATGAGCCGGAAAAACCAAAACCAAACCGAAAAAACCGAACCGCAATAACCGAACAAAACTAGAAATCAATGGTTCGGTTTTTACTTTTTCAAAAACCAAAAATTTTCGATTCGGTTTCGGTTTTTCTCCAAAAACCGAATTGTAAAAATCGAACCGAACCGAACCAGTTTTATAATAATATATAATTAATATAATATAAATAAATAAATAATAAATCCAATTTTTAAATTCATATTTATTTTGTGGGTGGACTTAATATATATATAAATAACTAAATATATATATATATATATATATATATGAATTAATGTTTATATATGTGTTTGTCATGTACGTGTGCTTATCTAAGAATATATTGTTACATATATGACAATGATCGTACTAGGTATATTTTCACTTGCATTTGTGTGTGTCTCATTTATATGTGTATAGTTGTAGAAATTTGGGTAAACATTATTAAGCACATATTGACAAAAAAAGGATAACCAATTTTCTAAGTAAAACAAGTTTATTAATATAAATTAGCCAAAATCAAATAAACGGTTTGAAACCGAAAAAATCAAAAAAACCAAACCGCCAAAAACCGAGCGGTTTCGGTTATTGGTTTTATAAAAACCGAATTTTTCGGTTTTCCCCTTTCGGGTTTTTTGCCAAAAACCGACCCAACACGCGAAGTCCAGTGGGTCGAGCATTTCGACTCCCTTTGAACACAGTTCTCTATAGTGGTCTCTCTCTATGGATTCTGACTCTCGAACATTAGTGGGACCAGTTGAGTTCTCTCTCTTCACACCGGAGATATCAAGTTTACTCAGGACACAAAATTCACAAACTGCACACTCTACAAACTAACATTACTCTCTCTGACACATGTATCTTCTCTAGTCTCTATTCTAGGGAATTCTGTACACGAGTTCATAATACTACACATCACATTATACTTATTCTCTTAGCAGGTCTACATACTCACAAACTAAAAATTCTTCTTCTTCTACCATCGTCATGAAAATCAAGAGACTTTCTATTATGATCTGTCTCTATATTACTTTAGCCGGAGGGGATTACTTGAGAAAGAAGTGAGACTTACAGGGACCGTGTTATAATTTTTTCTCATACACTAGGTACGACACGGAGGTATCGCTATCGGTACACAATGGCGTAGGCAAGGATCTTTTCACGGCATGATGCATAGTGATAATGGGTGGGATCAACATATTCTGTATAATCTTCACTCTCTATTCCACATATATAGAAGACACTGTCTCGATGAGAGCTCTCGAAAACACGTGTCATATCAAACATCGCGTAATAAATAGAGTGAAGCTCGAGACATTGAGCGCCATGCTGACATCTATCAACCACTACTTAGTACAATACACCTTGATCACCTCCCATTAACTCTACGGACAACACATATATTTGATGATAGGAATGGACATATTCTCTAAAATTCAAATTTGCATCTTTTCTAAAGAGTCAGACACACTCTCGCGGTTTACTTTTGCTGTGTGCTTATATGTTCGTTTTACTACACTATGACATCTTACGCGAGATACATGATCGGAGGCGCGCGTCATATGTATTCCTTGGCGAGTAGGACGATTCACTCTCAACGTGGCTATTATAGAGCGCATTATGATGCTCAGTCGTATTTCTTGAGTTGTGGTAGAATAGCACGATAGTATTGCGTGATGGCATTGAGTTGGTGAAGTGAGTGGCAAAGGTGCTGGTGTGGTGGGAGCTGTTTAAGTTATTGAGCGACGTTATTTTGTATCGATCCTGTCGACTACTTCAGAATAGGAACAGAGTCTTTCGTCACGTTAGTAATTACTATCGTGTTCTCGGATCGAGCCGCCACTAAGAGATACACAGTGACACAAGAAAGCGTTCACGCATCTCTGAAAGATCTGACCTCCTCTTCTTAGTAGGTCGGGTTCTATAAGGCAACAGAGATTCCATGGCAATCAGTGAGCGAGCATGAGCGAGGTATGCAGAGAATTATTTGTAGGAGATAGACTGTTTGATACACAGTCATCAATGACTTAATCATTCGCTGAATACCATTATCGTCTTTAGCGTGTAGATCTTTGACACAGGGTGGAGAGCTATATTTTTCTAGTGGCTATAGATTTTGACTCTAACGCCGCGGCGTATTCCGTACAAGATTGGGATCGTATGAGGCGTGCGGAATATTTCTACAACCAACAGACACAACAGTTTGCTACATATTCTATCTATAGCCTAGAGGGTATATTTATGATGGAGTATCTATATTTTAGAAATTGTATGGGAGTGTGGGGGTATGTTTCTTATAGCAGCGCTCATTGTAAAATACGGTGCTAGTAGTACACACAACACAACGAGTTTAGTTACACTTATGCAGAAGCAGAATCTAGTCACATTATATACACACGCGAGTAGCGTTATTAAGTTATATAGAGAGACATCAGATTTCTAAATTTGGGTACATATTTTTTTGAGTATTAATAAAGGAAACACTTCTCAATATGGATCAACTATTTCTTACGTTCTCTACTTCGACAGTGAAGAGATATGATTGGTTATTACTATCAAAATAGTAGGAACTGTCTAGGTGTCTAGGACAGTGGTCAGGCGGGTCGAGCGGGGGATACTACTGGGAATCAATCATCTTATACAACATAGAGCAGAGCTCTGACAGGTGAGCAGTGAGTTTGCTAATGGGGAGGGAGATCTAGGTACTCTTGGTATAGCAACAGAATATTAAACATTGACATCTTACTGATATACAGACACAGGAGGACTATCTGAAGAATTTATTGACACAGATTACACAGGGCACATTTAGGTCTGTATTTGCCTAATTCACTTGCACGTGATTACAGACAAACGTCTTTTTATTACACAGAGAGTTTGAGTAAAGGAGTGCTCTCATAGTTACTGTAGAGTTCTGAATAGTCTAGTGAAACAAGGCATGGATACGCTCTTACATGACAATTGTAGAGATAGCATAGGACAGAGATGCGCAAGAGACTAGCACACTCTCAGAGTGGGTCCTTATGCACTATCACACGTATTCTGAATAGTCACGGCGATCTATCTGGGTATACTCAATACAGGATACAATATCACTACAGGGGTTACACAGTGGATGTAGTGCACATATTAGGGGAGGACGTCTAGTTTTGACGGTGTGATAGGGTAGCAATCTTGGTGGGAGTGACTGAACACTCTCCTTCTGTCTGTGGGGAAACGAGCGGACGATAAGTAGATTTCAAGAATGTCACTTATATTGGGCAAAGTTTGAGTGTTTTTCATCAGGTTTTGCAGAGGGGGGGGACAATGACGTAGGTGACAGAGTTAGTCTATTGATATCAACTCGAGGTTTAGTTTACATTCAGACATGATTCTGACTGTATATATATTCAGATATATAGTGCTATAATATTATATTCTGACGTTGACAACACGTTTGTGTTGGTGGGGGGTATTTTTTAGATGGAGAGGAATGGATATGGGGTAGTATTTGGTTAGGTTGGGTTAATTGATGGGGGTGTTATAGGTGGGGTATAATGAGGGAGTGTGGGGAAGGGTTGGTGGGAGGTTGTTGGGGATGGGTGGAATAAGTAGAGGTATATGGGGGTTGGAATTTGATTGGGGGGGGGGGTGGGAAAGGGGGGAGGATTAAGGGTGGATAGTATAAGGTTGAGGTGTTAGAAGGATTTTGGGGTTTGGGTGGGAGAGGGATTAGGATTTTAGTAAGTATTGGAGGGTTGTTGTAAAATGGAAGATAAGGTGGGTGGATAAGGGGAGGGGGGGGGGGATTTTTGTTGTAAGGTGATGGAGTTGGGGATGAGATTGATTTTGGTTTATTTAGGTAGGGGTTGTTGAGGGTGAATAGAATTGGGTGAGTAGTGGGTGGGGTGATGTATGGTGAGTGGGGTGGTTTTGTGGTAGGTATTGAGGGGGGTGATGATAGGAAGTGGTAGGAGGTTGTTGGTGTGGGAATTTTAGGATGGATTGTGAGTGGGGAAGGTAGTTGGAATTGGTGGGAATGGAGGGGTAGGTTAGGAGAAGGGGGGGGTGGTGAGATGGTTGAGTGGGGGGATATGAGGTGGTGTTGGGGGGGGGGGGGGGGGGGGGGTTGTGGGAGGGGTGGTAGGGTGTATTGGGTGGATTTGGTTATTGTTTGGGTGATGGTTTTATGAGTTGATGGAGTGTTGGAAGGTTTTTGTTTTGGGTGGGAGTTGGAGAGTTTGTGGGGGGGGGTTGGGTGGAATTGGTATATGGGAGAGGGGAATTAGGGGGGGTGTGGGGTTTGGGGGGATGGGGGGTAGGGGTGAAAGGGAATTGGTGATTTGATGTTTTTGGGGGGGATGAGAAGTGTAAGAATTAGGTGTGTAGGGGTTTGGGGTTTGGGATGGGGAGGGGGGGTGGGTGATGTGTGGAATGATTTGTGGTGATTTTGGGGGGGGGAAGTTGATTGGTATTTGAGATGGATTTGGTTTGGAGAAGGGGTTGGGGGTATTATTTTAGAGGGGATGTATGGGTTGTTGTTGGGGGGTGTGGATATAAGTGAGGTGAGAGAAAGATTGTGAGGGTGTTAGGATTGGGGGGGGTGTAGTGGGGAGTAGGGTGTTGGTGGTGGGGGAGGGGGTGGATTTTGTTTGGGTTGGAGGTAAGATGATGGTATGGGATTGGTTGGATGGTTTTTTGGTTGTAGTAATGGTGGGGGGTTAGGGGGATGGGGGGGGGGGGGGGAGAGTTTTGGGGGTGTATAGTGGGTAGGTTAATTGGGGGTATGGGATAGTGATTTGTGGGTATATATGTAGTAATTTGGTGAGGTTATGGTTGATTAGAGGGGGGTTGGGGGAGATGGTGGTAGTGGGGGGGGTTTGGAGGTGATAAAGGGTTTGGGTTTATGTGGGGAAATGGAAGGTTTGAAGTTTGGTTATTGGTTTGATTGGTGGGGGGGGATTGAATGTGATGGGTAGTGGGGGGGGTGATAATATTTATTTGGGGGGTTGAGATTTGTTTGATATTTTAATTGTTATTATTGGTTGGTTTAGGTGGTGGTGGTGATGGTTGGTTGTGGAAGTAGGAAAAGTTGGAAACACCGTGCCGACAAACCTCTATGCTAAATGGCTGGAGTTGTTAATCCATTATGGTGATTTAAGGACCGTGGTCATGCACGAGTTCCACAAATCAAAATACTCTACCCATCCGGGTTCCGACAAAATGTATCAAGACATGAAAAAGCCATATTGGTGGCCCAATATGAAGGCCGACGGTCGCACTATGTGTAAGCAAATGTTTGACGTGCTAAGTCAAGACAGGACACCTAAGACCACAGATTGTTGGTGCAGACTCCAAGATACCTCAATGGAATAAGATAAATACTAATGGATTTTGTCACAAAGCGTTCCTAAGTCGTCGCAAGGTTACAACCATTGGGTATTGTTGACCGATTACTAAGTCGGTAATCTTTACGCCAAGAGAGAAATGATTCCATGGAGAAAGTTTGGCCGAAATGTTTAAAATTTTTGATATTTATATAAGTAAAATATTTGTATTTTTAAGAGGTTGCCTAATGGGGTAGTCCCAAGCTTGGAATACTATCTCGATCATTTTGATCGTGACCCTGAAGATTTGCATCAAATTCTGCGATCAACTTCATAAGGCTTGGGTACTAGCCTTGGATATGAGTACTCTCTCTGCGTACCATCCACAAAACTGATGGACAAAGAGCGAGAGAACTATCCAAACTCTAGGGTGAATGCTTTAACTGCTTGTGCGGTCGACTTTTGGAAATGTGTGATTAAACATTTCACTATTTGGATTTTTCTTTACAACATTAGGTATCACGCTAGTTTCAAGCTGCACCATTTGAAGCACATTACGGTCAAAAGTGTTGTTCACTCTGTTTATGGACAGTTTGGGAAGAATTTTAACTCACCGTCCAGAAATATTCAAGAGAACAACCGAGAAGGTCATCCCAGATCAAAACAAAAATTCAAGCCGCTCGTTGAATCGACAAAAGAGTTACCCGATTTAAAGTGTAACCGATGGAGTTTCCAAATCAGGGGATCGAGTTATTGCTTAAGTTTCACCCTTGAAAGGGGTTCGTACTTTGTGGCAAACGGGGAAGTTAAACCCTAATATGTTGGAAACCTATTCAAGTGCTGAAAAGGTTGGATCCGTTGCTTACAAGCTTGAGCCCCCTTAAGAGTTGAGCAGGGTTCACAAAACATTTCATGTATCCAACTTGAAGAAATGTTATTCTGACGAACCATTAGCCGTTCCGTTAGAAGGACTTCATGTGGATGACAAGGCTCCTTTGGGAGAATCCCGTAGAGTCATGGATCAAGAAGTCAAACTTGAAGCAAAGCGTATCCCTAATCGTCAAGGTTTAATGGAACCCAGAGAGTCCTGAGTTTACATGAAATCTGAAACCAATTCAAAATAAGTATCTCATCTCTTCACTAAACCCGTACCTTTGTAAAGTGTTGCAACTTGAGCCTTGAGGACAAGGCTCTTCTAACGGTGAAGACTGTAACATTTCACATTTTTAGGTCATTTACGACTTCATTTATTCCATTATTTATTTTTAGAGTTTTTAATGGCGTTCGTTTAATTACTATCGTATAGTAAAACCGCGTAACTAAAAATCAACATTCCAACGTAAACTAACACCAAACAAATTAAAATTTTTACATCAACAAGTTTTTAATATATTATAAGAGATAATTTATAACTTTTCCATAATATATTTTTAATAAGGTTTCGTAAAACGACTTACGTTTCGTAAAAAATTACATCCGGCCTACCCGGAAGCACCATACCTATCTATTCACAAAACAAATACCCTACAATTATACCCACTACAATAAAAATTAACCTCACTTTATCACTTATTAACCCTTACGGAGCCGATACATACACTTGTTAATAAATACAAAACTCACTTTATACTTTCGTAAACCCCCAACTATACTTTCATCACAAGTTCCATAAATTAGGCACATCACAATGTACCTTAAAACATCAATTTCAACCCATTTACATCTAAGGAGAGAGAAAGCCTTCTTACACTTATACTTGAAAAGAATGAATGTGCTCACTACATAAATCCCATGTTTGTTTTAGAAGGTTTAAGTTTCCCACTTGCGATATAATAAAGGTCATACATACTACAGTCAATTGACATACTCCAAGCAAATTCACCAAGCCAAAATACTCCTCTCCATTTCCAGTCTATAACCCCCGGCTCAACCTTTATTTATTTAGAGGTTTCAAATAATTTTCATATTCAAGCATACAAGTATTTCATGCTAGCATATTATCTAAGATCGAATTCAAGTTGCATTGGAGCTTAGTTTTGTGGGTTTAACAAAGAGTATACAAGAAATATAATTAGAGTTTTCTCATAGAGGTTTGATCTTCTTGGGATTACATATTGGGTTTTAATCTATGTATAAGCTTGTGTTCATCATCCCCACTACTCATCTCTAAGGTCCATTTAAGTATAACTTTCTTCATTATTCATTTACCTGTTACATACTTGAAATATATGTAAGTCACCACCAAGGTTTTAATATGATGATTTTATGAGATCTTACAAGCCATGTAAGGTTGAAGTTTATAAGTAAAAGGATAAATAATACATGAAATGAAAGTACACACTTAATATAAGTACTAGTTGATTTATGAGTTTAGTTTTGAATTATTTTGTATTAAAGATAATACAAGGTTTATGTAGTAAAAAGATCATGAGGACATGGATTTCATTTGTACAAGTGTTATGGAATTTTAAGTACTTTAAATGCCATGTAAGCTATATGTAGAAAAACTTGTAAAAGATTCTGTACAAAAGCACTTAACAAAAGGAATAAAACTAGTTTTTATAAAAAAGAAAACATACAAAACTGTTTTGGTACTTTTTGTTTGTAATTCGTGATAAACATGTATATTTTATGTATTAATTTTAATTAGTATCTATCACAAGGATCGTAAGCATATAAAAGAACTTGCAAAACCGTCTATATACATAAAAAGATATAACATTTTAAGTTTACAATATTTAAATTATAAAAGTAATTTTATAAATTTATTTAATAAGAAATATTCACTGTATACATGAATCTTTGCTTATAAGGAGATATTTATAAAGATATGACTTTTCATGACTAATCTAAAACATGTAAAAAAACTCGAAAAACGATTTAAAATAAGGTGATACGTTCTTTACAAGTTAATTAAAAAAGTATTTTATAAAATAAAATTTATAAAAAATAGGTTACTGTAATAGCGTATAATACTGTTGGGAATAATATTCTGAATAATTCTCTTAATTACGAAGACGTGGACAAGGAATCACCTAAAAACCGAATGTCAAACAACGGATACAATAAAATACGATTCAATAATTAAAGTTATAGAAATATTTTTTATAAACTTGCACTTATTTCTACGTCATAACATAGGCAAACCATATTACAAACATAAAATTTGATTTAGACTTTTCAAATAAGAATCTTACATATAAGAACTAGCGAAACGGATTAAATGATAGTAAGTACCTTTTGGAAGTTCGAAAGTAATTAAATAAAAGTATTTTTATATAATTTTATAAAACAATTAAAACTACTGTTCTATCATGGAAAAATATTATAAATATAATATTTTGATAGAATTTCTTAATACAAACCGAGGATTAATGAAACAACTTGAAACGGTAGTTAAAACGATAAAGATACGAAGTTTTTTTAAAACGTGTCGCACTATCTTCCCTTTTGAGCACTATGTTATAAAACAATTAAAACCACTTATATAATCAATAATAATATTAAAACAAGTAAATTAACAAAACAATCAATTGTGAGATAAAAACCACACTTTAATCTTACAGGATACCAATACAAACACCTTTATTCAATAAAGTAACGTTTTAAAACATTGTTTTGACATTTAAAACTAAACAAAAAACTATTAGTTGGTGGTGTAAACTATACACTTTTGATGAGTATTATGAAGTACATTTACTCATACGATCTATATATAATTAGTTGCATTCGGTAATAATCCGTTGACTTTTCCATTCTACTTGATTCATATACATCAGTTTATTTTCTCTAAGGTGAGCGTTCCATAGCACCATGTTTTACTATATCAAATGATTTACAACTTTTGGGTAAAAAACAAGCATTGATTTACAAATTGTACTAAGTTACATTTTATCATGATTACGTGTTTGCTAGTAGCGATAACCAACTTGCCCATTATCATAACTTCAATTAATTTGTTAGCCGAATGTATAAATAATCTATTTGGATTGACTCCCCATCCCGGTGATAGCTCTGGCACTGATGTCACGGAGTGAACCACAGCTGTATAATAAATGTCGAAGTTGGGATTATTCGGGTTTTAACATCATCAAAGGGCAATGTGGCAATATTTATATTGCATTCATACATGTCGAGCTTCAGTGTCATGAACTTAGGGAAATGTAAATACATTTTAATGGTTGTACATTGCATAATCACATGGAAATCTTGCGTCCTACATATATTACATAAACCAATAATTTACAACTTTATGATACTTTTAAAGCATGTTTTTATCAGTCTATGAGTTACAAGAGCAAAGAGATACATTTGTCAATCCATTTGGATCATTGCTTAAAATTTAGAGGCAATAACATTTTGGATATTTTTTATGATCTAAAAACATTACCAAAATTTTTTTTTCAAGGGTGAACAATTAAGGCGCCGTTGAGCTTTTGTACCAACATTGATTAATCCAATGTAATCATTTATAAACGACTCTTTTTGAGGTCGTCTCATATCTTAATGCTGTTATGATCCCTATGAAGTAACGCTCCCGGACACAATATAGCACGCTGCGACCCTATTTAGGAGGTGTTACAAAGTATGCTTAGAGTCGTTACAAGGGCTTTAAAAATCACTCTTCTCAAGGGTCCTTACCATTCTAACGAAACCAAATAAAATAACCATCCCAATCCACTCCTAACCGTTTTACATAATCATATAAACAATATTACCTTGTAGGAGCCCGATCCAACTTATTTAAAATACCCTCACTTTCCCACGATCAAGCCACCTCACAACCATAAAAATATGAGCACCGATCATTCTTGTCACTACAAGAAAAACATAAAAAAAAGAGAGGAACGCCAAACCGAGTAAGAATAAAGATCACATTATTAGACATAGGTAAACATAGTGCATCACAACAAAAACTAAGAAATAAAGATTATACAACTGATATAACACCAAATAAGAAAAAATAAACTAAAAAAGACAGAACAGAACAACTAACTTCAGAACCCGCCAACATAAACAACCCACGACACCCACCGCATGAACCAGCACCAACACCGAAACCCTAGTCACCCAACAACATCACAAAAACAAAAACAGACCGCCACCCAAAAAAAACCACAACAAATCGCCCAATACAACAGCACATTCGACAACAACACACAAAATAAAACATAAACCAACAAAACAACACCAAGCCCAACCAACCAAACAACCCCCCAAAGATCCCACACCAGACTAAATAATGTCACAAGAACACAGAAGCCACACAAAAAACAAAATTACACACACCACAATCAAGCAAAATCAATAACACAAGTGGAACCCAACCAGAACACACAAGACCGCTACCCCCCTCCACCCAACATCAACGCCGACCCCCAACCCAACACCCCAACCAACCCCAACAATAAACGAAACCGAAAACAACTGAGACCAAAAATAAGAAAATCACAACATTAAAGCACACAACACACGGGAATAATCCCTCACAACATCCGACAAGAAAGAGCGGGAAAGGTAAACCGTGGTGCATGAATTCATAGCACATGAACACAGATAAAAGAACACCACTATAAATCGATAAAAGGTGATCATTGATACCATACAAATAAACCGCGTTTTCACCAAGTAAAATTAATAGTATCCAAAATAAAAAATTGTTTAAAAGATATACAAATGAACATAGTAATGCAGGAAAAGACTCTAATAGATGTGAGAGGTGTCATTTAATACCTTTTCTCGGGCCCATTTAACCCTCTAAATCATGCAATATGCCTAGGATTATTGCATAATCATTTGTTTTCAGATTTTTAGCACTTGGATGGCATTTGGAGGAAATACACGTGACTTGGGCTCATTTAAAGAAGAAACAACAAGAATCTAAACACTCTACACAAAAAATCAATGAAGAATTGTGCGTATAGAGCGTGAACGACGTCGCCATTATAAAAGTCAACGGCGTCAGATCTAATTGTAACGATGTCAGATACCATACGACGGCGTCAGAACGTGGCTGACCTTAAAGAGATCTGAATCATCCATGTGGCAACGGCGTCACAACACCTTCACTAGCGACGCGTCAACCCGTTTTCACTATATATATACAAAACCGATTTTAGGGTTTTAAGTGTGTAACTTTGTATAACTTTTTGGAGACAAACCCTAGTCTTTCTAGCAGCTTTTTAGGTCGTTTTTAAGGCCTCAAAACCCTATTGTAACTACCTTTAATCCATGTTTTAATCAAGTAAGATTATTTATCATTAATCATTCAATATGTCTATGTGTTGTGTGATTGATTTATGCTCTTGCTTTCTTTATAACATGCTAGGCTAAACCCTAAAATACTCCTTTTATTACTTATGATTGCATGAAAAACTTATGTTGTAGATCCTTTTGATTTGCTTCTTGTTGAAGGAATGCGCGTAGCTCTAAAAACTAGCCATAAGATATTAAATTGGCATAGATGTCTAGGGAAACGCGAGTGTGTAGAAAGGATACCATCGGTAACAATCTTCATACTACCTTTCCCCTAATATGGTTGATCCCTCTTAAGACATTTCACATGCATTTAATACTCTTAAGG
Source organism: Tanacetum coccineum (assembly GCA_026074375.1). Classification (NCBI taxonomy): domain Eukaryota; kingdom Viridiplantae; phylum Streptophyta; class Magnoliopsida; order Asterales; family Asteraceae; genus Tanacetum; species Tanacetum coccineum. The sequence continues at coordinate 25,921 of BQNB010000717.1, read as the reverse complement.
GCCTTGTAATAGTCTTCATACACTTACTTTTCGTTGCCTTAAACGTAATATTAAAATAGACGCGGTTCGTAAATTCGATCATGACTAGAAATAACTTACCACAACCATTACAATGTACAAAGCTACAGATCTAAGAAAGCAATCTAAGTTTTAGTGCATGATTAGGGAAATAAATCTTTTTTTATTAAAAAGTTTTAACAACCAGTAGATAGAATATATTTTGTTTTAATTAGCTAAACAAGCCAACACTTCAAAATCCATGATATTATTTACTGCTTTCTTAAAAATATTAAAAACACAAAAACAATCTTCTCTTTTTTGATTCTACAAAAAGGGGGAGAAATGACATGAAACTCACTAAATACTTGTTTAAAAATAATTTTACATTTAATGAGTTTAAATTTTGTAATCATCAAAAAGGGAGAGATTGTTGATAAAAATATAATGCCTAAAAACATTACTAATATTTTTTCACATCTTTACGTTTTGATAATCACAAAATATAAAAACGTTCAACGTAAAATTAAACGTAAACAAGTAATTAGTACTCCATCCGTCCCATATTAAGTGTCCATAATAGAATCTTTGCGGTCTTTTTTCATCAAGTTTGACCATAAATATTTATATATGTGTTATGTAATACTTAATGAAAATTATACCAATGAATGATACATTCAAAACTCTATCAATTCATATATTTTACATCAAGTAACATATAACATAACAAGAGATAATTATGGTCAAAGATGAAGAAAAAAGACTTGAAAAAGTCAAGTCGGACACTTAATGTGGGACGGAGGTAGTAGTAAATTCTTATTTCAACAAATACATCACTTAAATGTATGAATAAATAAATGCTTAATGCATTTTATGATCAAAAGAAATTTTTATTCAACCTCACACTTTTATAAAATGTTGTAAACATTTTATAAACATTACAAAACATTTTCTACAATTAAAAGAAATGTTTTATTCAAAATAAACATTTTAAAATTCAAATTTTCAGACCTAAAACGGCTAGAAAAGTTCCAGAAAATTCCCCCTACACAAAAGACAAACTAGGGAAGCCCCAGGGGCGGCCCCCTTAAATACACGGCCGGCCCCCTTAAAGTTAAGGGGACCGCCTACCTATTTAAGGGGACCGGCCTAGGTAGACGCTCCCCCAGTTTGTCCTATAAATACTGGACTTTTTCCCACTATTTTCTCACCTTTTGCACTCATTCTTTCTGCCCAAAACAGCCCACATATCCTCTCTAAAATCCTTTGATCATTTAATCATAAAGCTTTGTTTCCAAGTGATCCAAGCTCAATTCCTTAAGTGCAAGAGAAAAATACTTCTATCATCAAGTGAAGAAGTATTACACCTTTGTGTGTTGTTGCAATCTTATTGCATTCATATCATAACTTGTAAATCTTTTATAAATTTTGTAAAGTTGTGTAGTTGCTAGATCTTGGCGATCTTTGTAAGTATAGTTAGATCGTGGTGATCTTACCAAGTAGTGCTAGATAGTTGTGATATAAGTAGTGTTGTGAAGAAGTCTTGAAGTTGTGAAGAAGTCGTGAAGTTGTGAAGTCGTGAACAAGTCGTGAAGTTGTGTTGTGATAGATTGGTTCTAGCTAAGATTAGAACTCGACATTTAGCTTTGTGTCGTAAATCGGTGTAAGCAACGTTGTGTACGGTTTTCTCCGCCATAAGGGAGCTTGTTGACATAGTGAAGAAAACTCTCGAGTTAGGTGCTCGGGGAGTGGAGTAGGGCGAAGAGGTGCTTCATTGCCGAACCACTATAAATCCTCGCGTTGTGGTTTGATTGTTCTTACTCTTATCTCTTGTCTTGCATTACTTTCTCATACTATCTTATTAATTGTTTAGATAGGTATATTGTTTATATTGTGCAAGTATTGAATTCACATAAAGTCGAATCTAGAATTTTTACAAACACTTTAAAACCTTAAATTAAAAAGCGGTAAACTATTCAACCCCCCTTCTAGTTTTCCACAATTGGTATCAAGAGCCACGCTAAACAAGATTTTTAAAATAAATTGTATTTTAAAACTTGAATCGATCTATGGAATCGGAAAAATATTTAGAAGGGCAATCTATGCAAAGACCACCACTATTTGAAAGTGATGGATTTATTTATTGGAAAAATAGATTCGAAACTTATGTGAAATCAAAAGATCTAGATCTTTGGCATGTTATTACCGATGGTGATTTTCCTCCTATTCAAAATAATCCCGAAACTAAAAAGGATGAAGTTGTACCTTTTCATAAACAAAATGATGATCTTAAAAAGAAACTTGCTAAAAATAATGAAGCTAAAATGGTAATTTATAATGCTTTGCCACGAAAAGAATACGAAAGAATTTTTATGTGCCAAACCGCAAAAGAAATTTGGGATACTTTGTTAATCACTCATCAAGGTAATAATCAAGTCAAAGCTAACAAAATAGATCTTCTTGTTCAACAATATGAACAATTTACGATTCCGGAAGAGGAATCAATAGATAATGCCTTTGCAAAATTTAACACTATTATTACTAGTCTAAAAGCACTTGATGAAGGTTTTTCTAGCAAGAATTGTGTTAGGAAGTTTCTTAGGGCATTACATCCAAAATGGCGCGCAAAAGTCACGGCGATTGAAGAATCAAAGAATCTAACAACCTTACCTCTTGACGAACTTATTGGAAACTTGAAAGTTTATGAAGAGGTAATAAAGAAAGATTTCGAAACGGTCAAAGGCAAGAAAGAACAAAGTAGATCTCTTGCATTAAAGGTGAAAAAGGAAGTAAGTGATGAAGATAGCTCAAGCTCCGATAGTGAAGACGAAGAGTATGCTATGGCCGTAAAAGAATTCAAGAAATTCTTCAAGAGACGAGGAAGATTTGTAAGACAACCACGAGGCGATAGAAAAACATTCCAAAGAAGTAGAAATGATGGTTATGGTAAAAGTGAAAGAAAATGTTTTAGATGTGGTGATCCAAATCACCTCATTGGTGAATGTTCAAAGCCGCCAAAGAACAACGATCAAAGAGCATTTATTGGAGGAGCATGGAGCGATAATGGAGAAGATGAAATGGAAAAGACTAAAGATGAAACTTGTCTTGTAGCTCAAGCGCCCGATGAAATATGCTTAGGAATAAACTTGGAACCCGATGAGTGGATTAAAGATAGTGGATGCTCAAAACACATGACCGGTAATCGAAAGTTGTTTTCTTCATACAAAGCATACAACGGAGGAAACGTAATCTTTGGAAGCAACTTGCGCGGTAAAATCATAGGCAAAGGTACGATTTCTCAAGACTCCCTAATAATTGAAAATGTTGAGCACGTAGATAACTTAACATATAACTTGCTTAGTGTAGGTTGTTGCAGCTTATTGGAATATGACTCTGAATGACCGGGCGACACCACCCCAAAAACTTGGGTAAATCCTTGTTATTGGTTGAGTACATGGAGGGAACATTGTCTCATAAGATACAACCAATTTGTGGGACCAACTACTAGGAGAAGTCCACATGTCCAACAACACTTTTTCCACCCAAGCATCATGTCCAGGTAGGTCGACCAAAGAAGAAAAGAAAGAGGTCCAAACATAAGGATGAACCATTTGTGGAAGATGGTAAACTGAGCAGGAAAGGAAGAACCATTACATGTCAATCATGCAGAAATATTGGACACAATAAGGCAGCATGTAAAAGACAAGGTCGAAAAGCAACAATATGTAGTTATTTCAGCTTCAAGTTATAAGTGTGTCTTTGATGTAAACATCATCGAACATCGAACAGGTTACGAGGATTTTTGTTTTATTTCAATTTTTTTGATGTAGGTGGCAACAATGCAAAAGGCAGTGGTAGTGCATCTAGGCAAGCACAACAAACAGAACCTGCAGTTGGTCAAGTGTTAGGTGGATAGGGCCTGGTGCTTGTTTATAGTTTGTATGCTGCTGCTGGTGAAGGTGGTGCAGGTGTTGCCAGTCAAGGTTCATCCCGTACTAGATGGACAAGGAGAATAGTACAAACAGAAAGAATTAGTCCACAAAAAAGACTCCACTAACTTTAAATCAACCTTCTACTAGTTCTCAAGTGCCAGTGAGTCAAACAAGGAATGCGATGGAAGAGAAATGGGTGATGGTATACCAACACAGTCAAGTGCAGCAGGTGGTGCAAGTGAATGGTCTTTTTTGTAATTCCAAAAATTAATCTGTTTCATGAGAGTGTATGTCTGTAATTCAAGTCCACATAAGTGGCAAACATCAAAGTCCACATCTGTGGCAACTGTCTAAGTCCTTTAGAGGCAACATAAAGTCATTAGGTGGCAAATGGATAATTGCACTTCTTTAGGACTGATTTAAGCTGTTTGTGGCCTATTTAACTTATTTCGAAAATGGATAATTTCACTTGTTTAGGACTGATTTAAGCTGTTTGGTCCTTATATAACAGTGAATGTTGTTTGTTACATATGTTACTACGTTCCATAGTCCATTGAATTGTCAGATAAGTCAAAGTCATAATTTAGATGCAAAAGCATGTCAGTATCACAAGAGTTTATACACACTTGGTCCTTGATGTTATAATCGGGTTTACCCATTTGGTCCCTATTTAACAGTGATTTTTATTTATTACATGTGTAACTATGTTTCATATTTCCACTGGTGGACAAAATGGCTAGTCTCTTGGCGGGCTAATCTCTTGGCGAGAAAATGAAGAAGTGTGGTTTTCCTCACACGATTAGTCCATGAGACCCAGATTACACACCATTAGACCGTCGAACCCAGATGCACCATTGTACCCCCAAACACAAGTATTTAAATCAATATCATATTTACCATTCTTACACACTGTATTTCTCCCTTTGATTCTCACCCATCAATCTTAATAACTTAAAACATGTCAGCAATAAGTGATAACGGTAAATTTCCCATGGTCGACGAAGAAGAAGTGACTTCTAACAAATTAGCATCGATGGCTGAAGAAATGATCATGTTATTGTGTCATTACAAGAAATTTGTATTCGCCATCTGATTCTCACCCCCCTCATAATAACTAAAAACATGTCAGCAGTAATTGATAACCGCGAGTTTATGATGGTCGACGAAGAAGACTTGATTTTTAAGAAAATTTCACCAATGGCTGAAGAAATCCTAGAAATGTTACGCGTTTTTGTTGCTAAAAAAAGGTGAGTGACTTGGTTTGGTACAATAAAGAAATAAGGGAACAGGTAGAAAAGCTTGCTGATGTTTGGAGAGCTGTCGAAAAAGCGGTGAAAAAGATATGGAGATGATGAATGATGTGGGTGTTTGTTTTGTAAGTTGTTGTTTGTTCCGTATGTTGTGTTGAAGTTACATGTTTAAATTTAGTAGACCGCCCCTAGCTAGTCCCTTGTTAAGGTCAATGCAAGAGGGACGTCCCAGATGATGAATGTTGTTCCGGGTTTGGTGGCCTTCTACTACGTGCTGCCGCGCTGGTTAGTAACTTCTTGTTTTGTTTTTGATGTTGGTGTTTGTTTTCTTATACAACAATTCAAAAGAAAGTCGATATATCTATCTGTGTGCTCAGTGTCTTCGTATAAGTCACCCAATGCGATACTCTTTGATATCTCGTATCTGATATGATCGTGTGTGTCTAGTCTCAAAGTAAACTTGCCACGTCACTATATGTAGATCTGATAGATATCTATCACGCGAGCGCGAATACTCACGCAGGTCTATAAAGATCTGCTTTTTCTTTGTAATGTTAAGTAATGATGGTTGATTGCTTAGGAGAAAAGAAGAAAATTATGAAGTTTCAATCCGATCCTACAGGTAAACGCCTTTGTAAACCTCTTCTTTGTAAGCTCTTGTATTGAATTGTACAATCGATTTTATCCAGAAAGGTCTTTGAGTGTACTGTATGATCGCCCAGCTCATTCGGAGTTACTAAGACTTGATAACTGTAACGATTTGCTCAAGTTTCCCATTTTTGAGAAATTTCTTAACATCTCCAAAACAACTCATCACGATCCCTCCATCAACATTCACATAGTCAATCGCGCTAAGCCATGGCGCACGCATAAAATCATCATCCTGACCCACATCCTCAATAACTTTTCTAATATACTCTTATGTAGACATTACGGATTCCTCCCCACCTTCCCATGTATCAACTAATTTACAGAGGTTGGTTGTTTGAACAATACCACCAAGACCTGGTATTATCCTAATGGGCCTCATAACACAATTATCAACTTGATTGTTTTTCGATGAAAATAGGGTTTGGGTAGTGGTGATCTCAAGGACTATGTGAGTGTTATTGGAGGGACGGATGGCGGGGGTTAGTAGAATATCATAATCGTCTATATCAAGGCCTTCTTCCCATTCATGATTTGGTGGCGAATTCATGTTTTAGTGGATGACTGCGATACGGCTTTACTTTGTCAACAGATTACACTAGTCTTAAATAGGGTGTAATATAAATTATGTTTGACTTTTTTGCACCCATATTCACTTGCACTGTTTAATAAACTGAATAGGGTTATCTTTGAAATTGGTCCCTAACATTTATGGTTTTCAACTGCACTAGAAGGTATACTGCTTTTATCTATGAATTTGATCCCTAAAGTTTAAGGTTTTCAACTGCAATAGTACACCTTTTATATTTAGCCCTTTCTCGTTTACCCACCTTTTCTACACTCGTTCACATAAATAGAGAAAAACCCAACACTAAATCACATGCCATTTTCATCTAAATATTTACACTTTCACTTGCTTTCCAGATAATTGTAAAAATACTTAAGATAGCATAACATCTTCGCATGGCTAACAATGAAACTTACACCTATTACCAAGTGAAGTATGTTTATCAGACTCTGACAGTGAGTTTCTAATACCAACTTCATGGTCTGATGAGTCTAAGAATGAAAAAATGTCAAAAAACTTACACTTGTTCAACATAGTATCTGTAACAAAAGGATGATTGATATCTAAACCATTTAAAATAAGATGTTTAAGAAACTATCCTCACATGTATCTGGGGGCATCGCTATGGTATGTCTGATGTGTAAAATCCAACTCTGTTGATATTGTTTGATTTTTGATAACTTTAACTACTCTACCTTTAATCTTGTCAAGGTTACCAAAATTGAGTAAAACCACGTGTTTACTCAATTTGGTTCCAATCAAGAAGGTAACTAAGACACTATCGGGCTATGGGATGGGAAGACTCCCATTAAGTCTTAACTGAAGTTCTGAATTTGTTGAGACCACGTTAAGCATGCTATTAGCAAACTAGAGTCAAGAACTGTCAGCATATATTATACCTCCCAAACAAGAACAATTTTATTGTTGCTTGACTTGCTGCGTTTTTGGAGAAAGTCTCCTCCTACACGAAGCAAGTGGAGCATCTGTTTTTGGATACAGTCTCTTCTTTCACAACCTTCTGAATGCACTAGCGAACAACATAATAAATGTTGAGATGTAGTCCATGAAAGAAAATCATTTTAGGAATTTGATTGATCTTTCACCAATCAGTAAGACTGAGAGGTTAAATTGGTTCTTCTAGGAGAAGACTAATATGGACAAAGATGTACACACATTTAAACGCGCCTTGTGGTAAGGGTTTTACTTATACTCAAGCAATTGACTATGATTAAAAGTTCTTTTCCTTGCAAGCATTAAATGAATAAAGATATTAATTACCATACTTATTTTTATGGAATCATGAAAATAATGCAAATAGATGTCAAAACTCCTTCTTGAATGATTACCTTTACGAGGACGTTGTGTAATCAAAAGGGTTTATGAATCTAAGTTATCTTTAGAAAATGTGCAAGCTGTAAAATCTAAGTGGATTAGTGCATGCATCTAGGAGCTGGACTCTTAAGTTTAAATCAACAATTTGATTTTGATTGAAACAAAGAGATCTCCTGAGTACACATGTAAAGTTAGTTGGAGCATTATGTTTTGTCTTTCTTATATATATTGGAATAATATTTCACCTAAGCTAGATTTTAATCCTTAGTTTGGAATAATATTTCTATCGATAAATATAAGAAATAAAACATGTAACCTTGGAGCATACATTTACTAAGATAAACATATGCGATTAATAAGTCTAAATAACATGACACTCAATTGGCAAGACTAAAGATCTATCTCACCCATGATGAGTTAAACATATGTTTTGACACGTTTGGTTCAGCTAAGTTTTATTATGTATATCAATATATTTATTAGACAATTGTAGCACTTGAATGAATGTAAGATGAACTACCAACATAGTAATTAAGGGAAGTCATTAGATCTACTATTGAAAGAATTCTATAAAGCCTTTTAAGACTAAAGACATGTTCCTTGTCTACGATGTTTTAATAAGGAGATTAGTTTGAGGTTATTACTCATGCTTATTTTGATTGAGATGATTTCAATCCTAGTAATTAGCAGGCGTTTCATCATAAATGATATACTGATGACGAGACATGCTTCATTGCATAAGCATTGTTACACTATTCATTAAAGAATAAGAATACTTTATAGTTTGGGAAGCTGTTAAGAAGTCTGTTTCATATAGGTGGTTTTGCTTGCTTCAAACAACCTATGTAATGTATTGTGGCGATGCTAGTATTATTGTATTAGCACTTGAACGCACATATACAAAATGACAATCATTATTATTCAAAACTTACTGTTGTGAGTTTTGAAATAAGTATTCTCAAAGGGTCAATCAGATGGACACTAGGTGGTTATTTTTACAAGTTCTTGTCTTGTACCAAATCATGTTTTTTCATGTTAGGATCATGAACTTTGGACCTTGCTAGTAGTCTCATGTATATCTGTTTTTAGTATTTGGATAAGAAACATTAAGCAGTTATATTAAACAATGAATTGATATACCTGGTATGATCGTCTTCATTTATACAACTGTGTTCTATATTAGCATGTTTAAATCCATGAATAATTTATTTATTCTAAATCGTCCATTGTTAGTTAATGATACGGGAGTATCATTGAAATAAGGCAAATGTGAGTGTTTTGGTCATATTCATATGGTATGATTTAATGGCTTGATACCGCCAAACTCATGATTTGTTCTTTAGATGAACTATTTAGGACTGACCCCAAACCACCCCCCCCCCCCCCCCCCCCCACCTATACACCCCCCCCCCCTCACCAACCCCCCACCCCCCCCCCCACCCCCCCCCCCCCCCCCCCACCCCCCCCCCCCCCCCCCACCCCCCCCACACCCCCCCCCCCCATAGAGTATTCATACATGATCGGGTTAATAGTGAATCTCATAAGTGGTTATTCTCTCATCCTCAGACTTGAGATGCAAGTAGGTTTTGTGTGTATGGAACGTCAATCTTTGATGTGGTTCAAGCGAACTGTTGAAGGTGCTATAAAGGCCATTATTAGAAGGCTGTAAAAACACGAAACACATGACGGACACGTGCAGTCAAAATAGGATTTGTTCCTCCACATGTTATGGACTTAGATACTACTAGGCCCCTTGATGATTTAAACATATGTATGTGTGGCCGCACTCAAATTTAATTAAGATGATACTTGATTAATTTAGTAATCTAGTTCAATGTCTATATCGAGAAACAAAATTGTTAAACATAAGAATGACTTAAGATCCATGTCAAAAGTTCAACATAGTATCTGTAACAAAGGATGATTGATATCTAAACCATTTAAAATAATGTGTTTAAGAAACTATCCTCATATCTTTCTGGGGGCATTGGCGTGTTGCTAGACGCTAACCTTTGCTTGTATATTACTTGATTATTATGGCGTGCGCAAGTGGGAGCTGTTGGAGTATGCTCATGTCATAATAAATAATTATACGGTTAGACACATGTGAACCTATGGGGTCACACACATATACACTGAGGTACCACTTTATATATCGTGTTTATTGTATTTACGGTATATAAATAACTTACGTAATGCGGGATCAATATCGGGCCTCTAATAACTAAGTAATGGACTTAGTTTATTAGACTTGGAAAATAAATGGAAATCCCATTTAGCCCAATAAAGGGGCTCGGCCTATAGAGGAAGAAAAAGGAGGATAAAATCATTTTATTTTTGGTTAATAAATAAGAAAATCTCTCATGTTATTTGATAACTAAATAACACATCTCCTCTCCTCTTTTCTCCTTATATACACGGTACACAAAAATAAACCTAGGAAAGGTTTTTTGTTTTCTTGATTTAATATTACTTTGAATCTGTTTATTCAACGAAATTCCAAGGTACGAGGATAAAATACATCAAATTTGGGTAATAAGGAAGTGTAGTGTGATACATCATAGATGTGATCTCCATTGATCACTTGGTTTCATTGGGTGTTTCGTATTAAGTTGAAGGTCACCATTTGATTCTATCGATCATGCTACAAAGGTATTACTCTTCTCGTTTTATTATGATTGATCATATGACTCTATGGATCCGTTGATAGGTGCATGTTCCGCTGCGTTTTATATTTGTTTATATGATTATTCATTTAATTCAGCACCTATATCTAAGGTAAATAAGAGAGCAAGCAAGTTGTTGTAGGTATAAGAGAGAATGGGTCATATAGGACCTTGGAGTATGCTTAAGAGTGACACTAAGTAGATGGCCTCTATAATGGAGAGTTTCAAAGAATGCACCTTTGCATGTCTTTTGTGAAAGAAAACGAATAAAAAAAAAAAAAAACCATTAAAGGCTATTTACCTTTAATAAATCTTGTGAATGTTTCTTGTATAACGAAGATTTACTAAAGGATTGTACATGTAATGTTGGACTTATTTAAACAAGATAATCACAAGCGGAAGAGTTTTTTTTATTAATCTAATGCCATAGGGCGGATTTACCTAAACTGAAGATGAATCTAAGACGAAGGATCCATTGATCCGTGGAGGTGTCAAATTTAGGCAAGGATCATTTTCCCACTATTTGGGAGATTGATAACGCATTAAATTAAACAATTATCAGTGTGGCATTATTTAATTATAATTTTATCATTTCTCGTAAACTTTCGATACTTAATAGCATGATTTACTTATAGGTTCACTTGAAGACATCCCAATATCAAATCAAACAAAGATCGAATACGTATACACTTCGGAAATCAAGATGCAAGAAAAAGTTAAAGTCTCAAACTAAAAGTGCAAATGTGCGCCGCACTTACCAATTATGCGTCGTACTTCTCATAAAGTCCGCCGCACTTGTAACATTGTGCGCCGCACTTTCCTCTAAAGCCAAAACCGCCGCACTTTTTCCTAAAGTTTAAAGAATTAAAGTCTAATAAATGCACATGCATTAACTCCTCAAAATCGTCGCACTTATTTGAAAGTGCGCCGCACTTCCAGTAAAAGCCATTAAATGCTATCGCATTAACACCTAAAGTCCGCCACACTTTTTCCTAAGTGCGTCGCACTTTGCACCCAAACTTGCCCATAAATTGAGGACGAATTTTCATTCTCAAAGCATTCCTCCTCACTATCCATCTCATTCTACAAAACATCCCATACACATACTTCCCTCCCCTCACCAAAAACACCAAAAAAACTCATCTTCCTTTGAAGAAAAAGATCTAACGATCAAGAACGAAGACGTTTTCCTACTTAGTTATTGAAATAATGGAAGTTTATGTAAAGTGTACTTTTGTTATGAACTCCTTAGCCATGAGAGGCTAAATCTCTCATGACTACTCGGTGAAGTTACGATAATGAATAAGTGTTTGGTATGATCTTGATCGCTTTAATCTTAAGCTTATGTTGCAAACCTGTTATATCTTATCTTATCTATTTTTGCTTATCAACTTAGATTATATAATCATATCGGTATAGGTTGAAAGACCCGTTATGATCTATGTGGTTTTAAAGATTTGTCTATGGTCTTTAACGTTTGTGCCGAGAAATCCACTTTCGTAAATTGATAAACAAAATAAGCTTTGATATAATAATAACTGGATTATTTGAGTGACACATTTGGTCTAGTTAACTAAATATAAGTCTTAAGTTAACCAAGTTAGTTTGTGAAAACGTTTTCTGACGAGAAATCATTTTTATAAATTAAAGTCCCATCTTCGAGATCAAATCATTTCCAACACTTATAAGTTATTTTTTAACTATCCGAGTAGTAATCTTTATTATCATTGGTAAAATAAAAATTATTTTCAAAATTGTTAAAGTCTATTTTCTTTCTGGTTATTTGATAAAACGACCTCTAATCCTGTGGACGGACCCTGGTCTTACCTAAAAAAGATTTTATACATACGTGGGTATATACTTTAACCATGTAGTTTCCATATAATTATTCCGGTATTTTCAGTTAAAATTTTAAAGCTTTTGAAACACATACAATGTTTTTGTTGGCCCACCAATACAGTTTCTTTAAATCTTGGTACATATTGTCTGATACCAGATGAATTGAATATTTTGACTTATGCGATTCATGGATAATCAACTCTCTTAAGTTACCTTGACAAGGTATCCAACTTCTACCATTCAAGCATAATGTTCCATCAGTAAAATTGGCTACTAGCTTCTTAATTTACCACACAGATCTTTGATTCCAAAATTTCTCTTCTTTCTAACTCAACTGAGCGTTTAAAATTTGCACGGGAAGGTTCAGACCAATCGTCAAAACCAAAGCTCAAACTCGTAGTGGCTTATTTCGTTCCTTTCGGCTCAAGGCATCCGCCACCATGTTCGCCTTTCCCAGATGATAACGAATCTCGGAGTTGTAATTGCTCAACAGCTCTAACCATCTACGTTGTCTCATGTTTAACTCTTTCTGATATAGAATATGTTACAAACTGTTATGATCAGTGAACATAATGCATTTCGTGCCATACAAATAATGTCTTCACATTTTGAGAGCAAACACTACAGCTCCAAGTTCTATGTCATGTGTAGTGTAATTCTTCCCGTGAATCTTGAGTTGGCGTGATGCGTAGGCTATAACTTTCTCCCTTTGCATCAAAACTGCGCCCAATCCTTTAAGAGAAGCATCATAGTAAACCATGAAGTTTTCACTACCTTCGGGTAATGCCAAGATTGGTGCACTACATAGTTTCTGCTTCAACAACTGAAATGCAGCTTCTACCTTTTCATTCCAATCAAACTTCACGTTCTTTTGAGTCAACTTCGTTATAGATTTGGCAATCTTTGAGAAACCTTCGATAAATCATCGGTAATAGCCAGCAAGACCTAGAAATTGACGTATCTCTATCAGAGTCTTGGGCGATGCTCAATCCTTGATTGACTCGATCTTAGCTGGGTCCACTTGAATGCCTTCACTATTAATCACGCGACCAAGAAATTGTACCTTCGACTGTTAAAATTCACACTTTGGAAACTTGGCGTACAATTCTTCCTTCTTAAGCAACTTCAAAATTAACTTTAATATGTTTATGGCATTGCTCTTCTTTGCTCTGGAGTATACAAGATGTTATCAATAAAAATATCTGAATTTATCTAAGTATGGCTTGCACACCCGATTCATCAAATCCATGAATACTGCCGGTGCGTTAGTCAATCCAAAGGCATTACTTGCGAACTCGTAGGGGCCATAACGGTCTTATAAAGCCAGCGGTCTTTTTGAATAGGACCTAATCAATGAACTCTAAGTTGGTTGGAAACCAGATTTCATGTGGATCTTGAGTAAACACGTAATCCTTGCAATTGATCAAATAGTAGTTGATTCTCGGGATGTGGGTATCAATTCTTTCAGTCAGACTTGTTTCAGCTGCGGTAGTCTTACTCATCCAAAAAGGATTCATCTTTTTTTTTTTACAAACAAGACTGGGGCTCCCTAGGGTGAGGAACTCGGTCTTATAAATCCTTGTCAGAAAGATTTTGCATTTGTTGTAAGGCTGTTCTTGCAGTGTCTAACGGTGTTAATCTATACGGGGCTCGTACCACAGGAGCAGTACTTGGGACTAAGTCAATTTGAAATTCAACTTGTCGCGTTGGTGGTAATCCAAGCAAGTCTTTTAGAAAGACCTCCGGAAGTACCATTCAGGTCAGACGTCCTCAGGTCGCTTCTCCTACGAATTGTTTTCTGTTTCTTACTCATAAATTGTGCCAGAAAAATATTAGACAACCTCTCGTTATTTAGTTCTGAGTTTTAGTGTAACGATATACTGATCAAACTTCGAATTCTCTCATTTGTCGCCTCTTCACCTTGACTATCATAAACTTTCTTCTCATAAGGAATCTGCACGATCTTTCATCACAAAATGATTCATGCATGATGGTTCGCTAACCAATCCATGCCGATGATGACGTCAAAACTACCAAGTTCTACTAGCATTAGGTCAATATTGAATATGGAGACCTGACATCCTAAGTACAGCCTCTATGTTGGTATTAGTTTCAAAAATTCTTTCCGTCGGCTTATTTGGACTGATAGCTATACGATCTAAAGTTCGGGGGTTTTATCAAGTAAGGTACTATATTAGTAGTCGACACAATACTTCGAATCGGATCCTGAAATCATAACTAACATAGAAGCATAATGGTTTATTGAGAAGAAACGTACCTTGACGAACATTTGAATCGGGGTTTAGCTATCCTCACACACCAGTACATAGCTTTTTCCTGCTTGCTTCACTAACAACAATTCTTGTTCCAGTTTGTTTCCTGCAGTTTTTGTTCTTTCAGTTTTTTTAGCTTTGGGCTATCACCGTGTTAGTGTAATTTCCTTCCACACTCGAAACAGGTTTCAATCCCTCTGATTTTTTTTTACTACTTGGGACCCCTCTATGTAGAAGTAGTGTATTTGTGACTATAATCCTGGGTCAATTCCACAAACCTTGTTACACTTCCCACATCTCACAGTGCATGGCCCTTCATGATGAAGCTTACACTTGTTGCAGAGAGGCAACGGTCCATTATACGGTTTTCTCTCATTGTTGCCAGCCATATAGGCTCTTGCCACATTTTGACCTCTAACATTTGGCCTTTTGAATGGTGGTTTCTGCCTACGGTTGTCTTTCTGGTTGACCTCCAACTTTCTTTTGTTCTTAGCATTTTTCACTGCATACCCCTTCAACTTTTGATCCATTAAATTGTTGGTAATATGAACATCATCTTGGAGTCTTGTAGGTTCAGCAGCAATTACAATCCCTCGGATGTTATCAGGGAGACCTCCAATAAACTTATCAACCCAATCCTCCTCATCGGGGACCATCTTGGTGCACAACATAGTCAATTATTGAAATCTCTGAGTATAAGCATCCAAATCATTATTTTTTATGGTCAGGTTCTACAATTCAGATTCCATCCTTTGAATTTCATTTCTTGGGCAATACACTTCAGCCATTAACTTTATGAGCTCTCTCCATGACATGATGAATGCAGCATCAGTTCCAACGGTCCTCTTATGTTGTTGGTTCCACCAAGTTAGAGAACTGCTCAACAAGGTGCAAGTAGCATACTTAACTTGGTATTTCTCTAGATAATTGCTAATATGGAACACTATTTCCATCTTCTTAAACCACCTTGTCAACCCGACAGCTCCTTTTGTTCCCTTGAAGTTGAGTGGTTGACACTTCATGAAGTCTTGGTATGTACACTCTCGAACAACAGGCCTAGCATCCTTATTATTCTCATTTGGATTTCTATTTCCACCATTTTTATTTCTACCATTTCCATCTCCACCATTTCCATCTCTACCATTTCCATTTCCACCTTTCCATTGCGTCGCTGCCATTTTGCTTTGTCTTTCTGTTCTCGAAGTAGCTTTGCTGCCGGGTCGCTTCATAAGCAGCCAACGCTTCCTCTACTCGTCGGTTAACGAGTTCTTTGATTGCCTCCGGGGTCATACCAGAACGAGTGATAGTCATGTTCTACAGCACAAGACATAGCACACGATGAGATCTGATACGAGATATAGCCACTATAAATGGTAAATAAGGTTTATATAGGAAAATATAATAGAACATGTTTTGTCCGAACAAGTAAATAACAATAAAGATAAACACGCGAGAGAATCAAAACAAGCTTTTCATATCATTTATATTTTTTTAAAAGTTAAGCCTTTAATGTCCTCTAACACATCCGTATCAATGTCCTCCTCAACACTATCCTCAGGTGAAATAGAATCCCTAAACCTCTTGCGAGGTGGAAGAAGATCAGCACGGGAAGGAACTAAAGCTCTTGTAGCATGGATAAATGAAGTCACGGTAGCAGAAGGGGACCTACATCTCTTGTGAGATGGTCCAGCAGATGACTCAGAAGAAGAATCCCCAGCTGACGACTTAAATGTCATCGGTGGATACATGGTAGATAATGGGCGGCAGACTCCAACGAGTTAGGCCTCGCGACATCATGGTAGTCTAGCATTCGGTGGATAAACAAATCTCGGTGGTGTAGATGAATCAGCATCGGTGGTGTCTGGTGGTGTATGTTCGGATAAGGAATGACCCATAATAGAATGCCCAGATGATGAATGATCTGAAGATGAATGACTCGATGATGATCCGGAAGTAAAATTGATCCAAGTGATGTGATGTGTAACTCAATGCTATAACGATATGAAGGTTTAAAGGTCTAACGACTTCCTCATGGTCAATGCCTACATGGACCACCAGGATGATACGGTAAAGTCGACAATGGGAATGTCTCCCCGGGTGGTTAAGAATAGCTCGTCATCGGTGAATATCGGGTGGGGCAACCACATTATGTATGAGGAGGAACTCAGATGATGAGATTTTATTTTAGTGGCAACAATAGCAGATGGTACGGGTAAAATGAGAGCAGTAGGGATCTCTAGAGTTGAAGTAGTAGGTGGATTGTTGATCGTAGCAACTCTACTCCTCCATCACTAGTAAGCATAGGCTCAGGAGGTGTAGGTGATAACTTGCCTTTCGGGTATCTAAGTATTATGATCTGATCGTCTGATACTCAGAAAGGTGAAACCATAAGGTGTGATAGTAAAGAGGTGGTGAACTCTTCGATGGATCAACCTCTGACGATGAATGAGTATCAAGCTCGAGCACCCCGGCAGGTGAGGCAACTACAACCGCCCCCACCTCTGGTGCAACCGGGACCTCAACAGAAATAGAACCGATAAGGATAACTGCGGGATAAGAGGATCCACACTCTCGACTGATTACGTTCCAAAGAAATAGAAATAACCAGATCTGCCATAAACATTCACAAGCAAGAGTTTATATAAATCCCCTTTATATCAAACCATGCCAATGCGTGCAATGCAGGAAAAATTATTGATGAGGTTTGTCATGGCAAAATTATAGTAATATAAATTATGGAAGTGTGTTATTATATAATCGTTATACTTATCGATAGTACCTATATACGCTAAGCAAGTAAAAATGTAGATCACTTGCTGGTTATTTAGACCAGACCTAAATTTACTATCTGGTTCTCTATAAATTTGACTCTGTTACCTATCTGTCACACCCCAAAAACGGGGCATGGATGGAAACACGTGTCGGGGGCGTGCGTCATATATACATCACCGGGGATTACAAGAATGACCTCTTAAGGATACATTGAAATCCAACATCATTGCATTAATTTAAAATAGTTAAGGTTTTACATAAGTTCAAAGATAATATGCGGAAGCGAATAAAAGGTTTTAAAGTTTGACAACGATGTTAACATAGATAATAATAATTCTTGAAAATCGGTCCAATGCAAGGCAACACCATAAAGCAAGCAAAGACATCCACAGCTAAGCACCTGAGAAAAACATGCTAAAACGTCAACATAAAGTTGGTGAATTCATAGGTTTGAAATTAGTATTAAAAGTGGACCACAAGTTCGCAGTACGCACGTGACAGTTATAACAGATACAACTTCACATAAAAAGTATTTACTATTGTGCTAAGCTCATGACACCGAAGCTCAATTAAAAGGAAGCATATTATATGCCAAACAAGAATTAATTGCCCTAAAGGTATCTAACCAAGATCACCTAGTGAAATCCGACATGGTATATATCCGTTTATCGGGAGCCCCGTGGGTAGTGAGCGCTACTCACCCGGATAGGGATAATTAGTCCAAATAGATCTATTTACAACATTCGCGCTTACTTAACCAGTCCATCGGTTAAGCAATTTACAGTTCATGATAGTTCGGGCATTAGTGGTCTATTCGCTACTTAGGCAACACGTAATTAGGAAAAGGTAACGTAAAGTAACTGTGTCCATAGTTTAAAATCAAGCAATGTTTCTCACCCTAAAGTAGTAAAGTAAAAATAGTAAAACGTGGGGCTATGAACTCACCTTAGCAAGATGAGCAAATGATGAATCACGCAAGTAAAAGATGATACAAAAATCTAGTCGCGACCTAGAATAATAACGCGTCTTAGGAACACGGAAAGTATACCAAGAATTGCACAATATGTTCATCACCAAAAGACATCCATGTGTGTTTGTGCTTTGACTAAATTAACAAAACGTGACAAAATAAAATTATCAAGTTTTTTGTTAAGTTTCGGCGTTTAACAAAAAATTACTATTTTTAGTAAGTTTCTATCTTAGGAAAGTTTTTAGTTTCGGGACGTTAATACCATCCCCTATATTTGCTTAATCCATATTTCCTTGAGTACACTAGAGAAATCTAAACGTTTAACTTCCATGTCCATCTTACTAAAATTTACCAAACTTACTATTTTTAGTAACCTTAATGCTTTTCCTAAAATATGTTAACGATGTCTTTAAATGATACTAATCAATATATATGTGTTACTATATGTTTCGTAGTGTTTTAAAAGCTTTTAATAAATATCTCGAAAGGGGTCCGAAAACCATTTTATATTCACACTCAGACCTATATAATTATTTTGCTGAAAAAAAGGTTTCAAGTTTCATTTGGCTATAACTTGGCCATTTTAAGTCCATTTTTCGTGTGGATATATGAAAAAAATATCTCATTCGAAATGAGCTATCCAAAAATATACTATTAACACCTAATGAAACATTCATAAGTCAACTCAAAACCTCAAAAACCCATTTCTGGATCAGCAACAATACTTTTTCACAACCCAACCCCCCCCCGCCCCCCCCACCCCCCCCCTCCCCCCCTCCCCCCAACCTACATTCCCCCCCCCACCAAACTTCACATAGTGCCTAGTCTTGCCTAATCTCCATTCACAACTAATCCATAACAAAACCATACCTAAAACTAACCTAATCCCTTCATTTCTATTGTTTCAACTCTCATCCAACTCTCATCTCACCAATGAACATAATATTTAACTTAGTAATACCAATGTAAACATCATTATTTTTAAATCTTGTTTATCATTTTCAAAATAAAACACAACTTTGGATGTATGGATCTTGAACATATATGAAAGAATAGTAAGCCATAAAAAAGATCCATGACACTACAAAGTGAAGAACAAAAGAGAAATCACAAGATTAAACACCAATAATAAGAGATCTATATAAACCCAACAACAAATCTTGAAAACCTGTTGGGATTAAAAGCTTCTAAATGATCTAGTATTACTGCTGCTCATATCAGAGTTAATGCTGCTCAGTTGTGTTAGTACTGCTCAAGAATTCCGAGAAAAATGCTTAAGGGTTTACTACTGCTAGTGTAAAGTTGACTACTGCTAGTGCATATTAGTGCTGCTTAGAGACTTAGAAGAAAAACTGCTAGTACAAAAGTTACTACTGCTAGTACAAAAGTTACTACTGTTAATACAAAGTTAGTACTGCTGAAGGAGTTAATGCTGCTAGTGAAGAAGTTAGTTTATGTGATTTATATGAGTTATTTGTGTAAAATATATGTATAACTTATTTGTTTAAAAGATTTGATATTCTTAGGAAAGTATTGTAAAGAGTTTGGACTCCTTTGTGTATTAAAATAGGAGTTCTAGGGATAGAGTTTGATATGAGTCATTCATAGAACATAGAAATTTCAGTAGCTTCAAGGTCTTTGTACCCTAATTCTTTGAGGAGTATTCGTCATTATTAATAATATTGGTAGCTGTTGTTTGTTGAAGTTATATGTTCAATAAATTACTGTTTCATTGATAGTTCTTCTTAATATTAAAGATTAGATTCCGCATAATCTTTAATACATTCAAACAAAGTTTCTACTATATTTGTGTTAGATTTATTTAATATAACTAATCCTTATAGAAGCTTAAAGAATTCGATCTATTGAAGTGGGACCAACAAGTGGTATCAGAGCTTGTTGCTTTGAGAAACTTTGCTAGAAGAAATGGATCAAGATTCTGCACACATGGTGGCTGCATCCAAAGTTCCCATGCTCAAACCGGGTGAGTTTAAGTTATGGAGGATCAGGATTGAACAATACATCTAAATGATAGACTATGCATTATGGGAAGTCATAGAAAATGATGCAACCTTGCCAAAAACAGTAGTTGTGGAAGGTGTTGAAAAAGTAATGCCTATTACATCTGCTAAAAATAAGGCATAGAGAAGATTAGAAGTGAAGGCTAGAAGTACTTTAATGATGGGCATTCCCAATGAACATTAGTTAAAGTTTAACTCTATAAAGGATGCTAAGCTGTTGCTGGAAGCTGTAGAAAAGAGATTTGATAGAAATGCAGCTACTAAGAAGACTCAAAGAAATCTCTTAAAGCAACAATATGAAAACTTCACAACTCCAAGATCAGAGATGCTTGATCAAACCTTTGATAGGCTTCAAAATCTTGTGAGTCAGTTGGAGCTTTTGGATGAAAAGCTTTCACAAGAAGATGTGAATCAAAAGTTATTAAGAAGCTTGTCACCTGAGTGAAACACACATGTTGTTGTATGGAGGAATATAGCTGAGTTAGAAACAATGAGCATGGATGATCTCTATAACAACTCTAAGGTGTATGAACCAGAAGTCAAAGGGATGTCTAGCTCAAGTTCAAGCACATAGAACATGGCTTTTGTGTCCTCTTCGAATAACAACACTAGCAGCTCTAATGAAGCAGTTAATGCTGCTCATGGAGTTACTACTGCTATCACTCAAGTTAATACTGCTTACTCTACAAATATTGACAATTTGAGTGATGCGGTTATTTGTTCATTCTTTGCTAGTCAACCAAATAGTCTTCAACTTTCACATGAGGACTTGCAACAAATCCATCCTAATGACATAGAAGAGATAGATTTGAGATGGCAAATGGCCATGTTGACTATGAGGGCTAGAAGGTTTTTAAAGAATACAAGAAGGAAGCTTACTGTTAATGGCAATGAGATTATTGGTTTTGATAAGTCCAAAGTGGAGTGCTACAACTACCACAAGAGGGGACATTTTGCTAGGGAGTGCAGAGCTCTAAGAAATCAAGACAACTAGAACAAGGAAAGCTCAAGAAGGAGTGTGCATGTAGAAACATCTACTTACATAGCTTTGGTGTCATGTGATGGTCGTAATGGATATGACTGGAGTGATCAGGTAGAGGAAGGGCCTAATTATGCACTCATGGCTTACTCATCTTTAAGTTCTGACTCAGAGGTATCCAATTATTCAAATTGTTTAAAATCTTGTATGGAAACTGTTAAATTACTTAAATCTCAAAATGATCAACTATTAAGAGATTTAGAGAAATCTATTTTAATGGTTTTAGGTTATAAAACAGGTTTAGATTCAGTGGAAGAAAAACTTGAATTTTATAGAAAGAATGAGTCTGTTTATGTTGAAAACATTAATGGCTTAAAATGGGATATTCAAGTAGCTGAAATAACTATTAGAGAGCTTAGGAAGAAGCTTGAAAAAATACAAAAAGATAGCATTCAATTTAATGTAGATAAATTTGAAAATGCATCTAAAAGTTTAAACAGGCTCATAGAGTGTCAGATTGTTGATAATTGCAAGAAAGGTTTAGGATATGAAAAATATAATGCAGTTCCACCTCCCTACACATGAAATTTCATTCCTCCAACACCTGACTTATCTTTTACTGGTTTAGATGAGTTTGTTAATAAGCCTGCAGTTTAGAACTGTAAAGTTATGTCTAGTGAAGATAGTTAGGAAGAATGATGATGCACCAATTATTGAAGAATGAGTGTCAAATAGTGAGGAAGAAAATGTGTCTCAAACTAAAACTGAGAAGAAAACAGTTAAGCCTAGTATTGCTAAGATAGAGTTTGTCAAACCTAAGCAACAAGAGAAAACTGCTAGGAAAACTGTTAAACAAGTTGAGAAACATAGACAAAACACTCACAGTCTAAGAGACAATTAAAGAAATTGGAACAATATGATGTCTCAAAAACTAGGAAGCAATTTTGAGATGTTTAATAAGGCATGTTATGTGTGTGGAAGCTTTGATCATTTGCAAGTTGATTGCAATTACCATCAAAAACAATTTCAAAATCAAAGGATGGTAAAACCTGTTTGGAACAATGCTCAAAGAGTGAATCATCAAAACTTTGCTAGAAAAACTCACCCCTATGCTAAAAGGAACATTGTTCCAAAAGCAGTACTAATAAAGTCTGGCTTAGTATCTATTAATATTGCTAGACAAAATATTTCAAAAATAGCAGTATCAGTTAATACTGCTAGACAAGTTAATACTGTTCACTCAAAAACAACAGTGAATGTTGGTAGACCAATGTCATATATTTTTAAAATAGGACATTCAACAGTTAAAAGGCCCATTTACAAGAATACAACATTTAAAAACAGTAATATTAATTAAAGGGTTAATACTGTTAAGGGTAAAAATGTTAATACTGCTAGGCCAAAAGCAATAGTTAATGCTGTTCAGGGAAATAATATTAATGTTGTTAAGGCCTCAGCTTGTTGGGTTTAGAAACCAAAGACTAAAGTTTTATTATACTGATGCATGTTTCTAAACACAATAGTGCATCAATCACCATAAAGAAGTTTGATTATACTGATGCACAAGGCAGATCCAAGTCAGTGATGGCTTGGGTCCCTAAAAGAAACTAATTTTCTTATCTAATGTGCAGGGCAATCCACAAATGGATGTACAAGATAAAGGAGTGATTGATAGTGGATGCTCAAGGCACATGACAGGGAACATGTCCTATCTTACAGACTATGAAGAAATAGATAGAGGTGTAGGTAACCCAATATCACTTTCACTTCATTATGATGAACAAGAAAAATAAGATGAGAAGATGTGGAAGAATTGTAGA